>JAVQJD010089105.1:0-11795 GCA_036023655.1 Nannoperca australis | reverse complement strand
AATTTTGTCTCTAATAGTTACAATTTTATCATTAAAGAAGCTCATGAAGTTGTTGCTACTGAGATCTATAGGAATACATGGCTCAACAGAGCTGTGACTGTCTGTCAGCCTGGCTACAGTGCTGAACAGAAACTTGGGGTTGTTCTTATTTTCCTCTATTAATGAGGAGTAGTAGGCTGCTCTGGCATTACAGAGGGTCTTCCTATAGATTTTACGACTATCTAGCCAGGCTATGCGTGATTCTTTCAGTTTTGTGGAACGCCATTTCCTTTCAAGTTTTCGCAATGTTTGTTTTAATATGCAAGTTTGTGTGTTGTCCCATGGAGCTATCCTCCTCTGCTTTATCATTTTCTTTTTTAGAGGTGCAATAGAGTCAAGTGTCATTCTCAGTAAGCTTGAAGCACTGTCAACAACGTGATCAATCTGGGAGGGACCAAAGTTAGTGTAGGAGTCATCCGCCACACCAACGGCAAAGCTTTACATTCTAACCATCAGTCAATAGCTCAGGGTAGTGACTGAAAGAGTGAGATTGCAGATACAATTCAGGCATCTGATTGCGTCCTAGACGCCTCCCTTTGGAAGTTTTTCAGGCGGGGTAAGAGACCCCGGTGTACCTAGAACATGCCGGAGGGATTCTATTTCTTGTCTGGCTTGTGAACGCCTCGGGATACCCCAGGAGAAGCTGAAATATTTTGATGGGGAGTGGGGTGTCTGGACTACCCTGCTTAGTCTACTGCCACTGCAACCGAGCCCTGCATAAGCAGAAGAAAATGGTGGATGGATGAGCCAGAACATATGCTGATATGCCTGGACACATCTTCAGTGATGTTCTTTCTGTCATGATCTGTGTATTTTTGTCTCGTCTCTGCCTGTGTTGTTCCCTTCCCCCCACGTTGTCTTGGTCGGCATGACATGAACACATGTCTCATGTAAGGCAAGTCTTGCAAAGATTGTTAGACAACAAACTGTTTGTTAAAGCAGAAAAGTGCAAGTTTCATGCCAACTCTGTCCCTTTCTTGGGGTACATTCTGGGGCATGGGCCAGTAGAGACAGACCCAGTTAAAGTTCTGGCAGTATCAGAGTGGCCAACACCAAAACGGTGACGGCATCTCAACAGGCTCAGCCAAGATCTGGGTACCGGTCCACCCAATCGTGTTTTTGTACCAGACTCTGTCCTCCAATGGACTCATGATTCTTGTTTTGCCTGCCAACCGGGTATCAGTCGGATCTTGGGCCTCCTGAGATGCCACATTTGGTGATCCACCATGGGCAGAGATACCCATGCATTTGTTGCAGCATGCACTGTTTGTTCCCGGGGTAAAGCCTGGCTCTACCGAAGCTTCCCACTGCACAGGGGACTCCTCACTGAGCTTCTCACACACACCTGGCTGCCTGACCTGATTACACACGCCTGCCTTCCATCAACTTCATCTGCTTGCTGTATATGTACCCCGGTTCTTCACTCACTCCATTGTTTAAACCATAGTGTGTTTCTTGGACCATCCCTGCTTGTCTCCCTGCCTGCTTCCATACGCTTAATGGTTCTCCTCTTTTAAAACCCCTGAATCCAACTGGGAAGCACCTTGCCCTCCAGCCACCATGCATGCATTCTTCAATTAGCCCCTCGTACTTGGTGAGTTTTGTTTGGAAGGCTTCATCCAAGCAATCTTCACAACGGACTGTGAGCTCCTGCATGATGAATTGCATGGAGGATTTGGACACAAGAATGATATCTGCTCTTAAGGTGGTGAGTCGCTTGCAGAGTCCAAGATTCCTAACTGAGGGTCCTGGCTGCACCCAGCTCTGGGGACGGGACCTTGCCAATGCTGGTAGAATAAAAGGAGAAACTTTGAGTAGCAGAGTGGGGAGTGACATGACTGACCATTCTTTGGATATCAGTTTTAATTTGATTGTGACAAATACTATTCATGAGTCTCTTGCTTTTTTATACTTCTCTTTTTCTTCCCCTTGTCTGTCTTTGGGCAGGTGGTTAGCTAATAGTTGACTGAGGTGTTTCCTGCAGACCCTGCTCTCATTCAAACAAGACCCAACAGGTTAAAGTGTGGGCAGGTCTGCTGCAGATGTATAGCAGCAGGTCAGCTCTCACACTGGGCCACAGCTGATAGGGTTTCTTAGACAAGGCTGGCTTTGACCTCAGCACTCGGCTGGGTGCTTGTCCTGTTCAGTTATCTTCTCTGGACACAAGGTTTGGGTTTAAATTAGGAGACCTCTCATTAACTCTTTTTTTCAGATTTTCAGTCTGCATTCATGGTGCTGCTAGCTTCTGCTAACAGTGGTAGAGATTAATTCTTCACAATTACAGTCGTGAAATAAGAAAACGTTTAATCCCTCTCACCAAAATGAAGCAGGTACTTGCATGTTAATGTAGCTTTGATGGTCCCTCATGCCATGTAGCTAACAGCCAGTAATGAGTATGTTTTCATGAACATGAGCATTCCAGTTTTGAGAGTAACCCTCAGTTTGATTGTATTCTTGATATGGTGTTTTTTGGAACATATAGGAAGCTGTTTATTTCATATCTTAACTGTATTCAGGTTTCTGGTCTGTGTGCAGGTTCATTTCTGTAATGAGTTTTTAAAGCACCAGGTAAAACAACAGTGAGTGCTGTGATTGTATTGACTTAGTTTTAAACACTGCTACATTATTCTGCAGGCAGGCATCTGCAGGTTTAACATCTCCAGTAATGGAAAACAAGAGTGAATAAAAAAGTAAATTTATACTTTGAATATTGAATTCATACTTTCATTGTTTTTGTTTTACTGACTAACTACTGCATAAAGCCTCTTTCAAACAGGCACCCTGTTAGGTAATTTTTTAATGTTGGTGTCATGTCTGAATAATTTTCCAGTTGTCATGTTTATGTAAAGGTCACAGTGGTAATCTGATTAAGTCAGACCTGTAACATTTCAGTACACACACTGTACACACAATTTACGTCTGAACCAAATGCTGTCAGATTAACAAACACAACAGCAATACAAGGTTCAATACAAAGAGAGATTAACACATCTTGGTGAGCAACTATTAAGACAGAAGCCTCTCTGAACATCACATAAATATGGCTTATTTATCATCCCTTATGAACAAAAAGTAGTTTACGCAGTTTACTTGTAAAATAAAAGTAGCGTAAGTAGTGATTAAGAATTATCAGCAAAAAGTAACTGAAATATCAAAAGTACCATTATTTTGTCATATTGTACAGCCAAATGGTCCATGCCTGTGTTATGTTGAATTATTTGATGATTATATTACTAATGCATTCATGTGTAAGAAGCATTTTGATGCTGGCACTGGTTGAGAGGGAGCTCATTTAAACTCATTTATAAAGATGTAGGTAGTTTAATCTATGACAATGCCACATATTTTACAAACTGCTCATATGTTTACTATGTAAAATCCCAACCTGCAAAGTAAAAGGAAGTATTTTCCCTTGGAATGTTGTTTTCCATGTTCATTTTTTGTAACTAAAATGTATGTAATAACACTGTTAATGCACCAATCAACACCCTTTCCTTTTGTGTAGATGTGGCATCACAACACTTGTTATAAATTTTCACCACAATTTTCTAATTTAGCGGGATATTTAGTAAGACTAAAGATATAAATCCACAGTGCCACTAAATAACATCTGATCTGGGGCTGTTTTGAGGTGCATTGTGTATGTCTGGAAAGTAATGTAGTACAAATGAAAGTGCTTTCTTCTGCTGAATTGTACATATTGGTTAATGAGAAGACACTTGTATTGTGTATTCATCTCTGAAGAGGAAGGCTTTATGTGGGGAAACTCATCCATGGTCATCTGTATGTTTCATTTCTCTGAATTTCAATGTTCAGATACATTGTTTGTTTCTTTTGTCAAACATTTGGTTTATTTTATTCTAACGTATTCTATTCCATTGTTAGTTGCTTTCTGGGGCTAGGCACAAACGGATTTCACTACACGTTGTACTTGTGTATGTGACAAATAAATGTGATTTGATCTAATATTAGTTGAATTTGTTAGCTCCATAAAAAGATCATTGATTGAATTAGTTATGAAAAGTCAGTGGACTTTGGACAACCCTAATTTAGCTCTTTGATATCTTTAAAAGAGATGCAAATCCTTAGTAAGTATTTCCATTTGTAGGCTACAGACTAGGGGTTACCTCGGACCACATGTGCCAAATATAGTACAAGCCATAAAAAACATTTACATAAAAGACACCTATGTCTGTATGACAAGAAGCCATCACTTTAACAAATAGATGAAGCTGTGTTAAAGATCCCATGTCTGGAAAAACAAATAATCTTTTACCATTGCTGTCCTGTGAAATAAGAAACATTGAAACCCTTCTTACAATGAGAAAGCATGGATTTGCCTGTTTATTTGACTTTTGTGGTCACTCATGCTAGGTAGCATAGAGCCAGTAAGGTCTGCACATTGCCCTGTGCCAATTTCCTGCCAGACTAGGTGGGTATCCTGACTTGAAGCTGGGGTAGGGTTTGGCATGGGGGGTTTGCTACACTGACCACTAGTGTAGAGAAGGGGGGCTGGGCACAAGTCAGTGAAGGGAGAAGCCACCCTGAAGAGAGGTGAGAACAGGGAGGGGGTTAGAATTGTTTTGTCTAGAATTCCTCAAGCACAACTACAAAGATGCTGCAGGGGCCAAAAGCGCTTTTGAACGTTTCTAAAAGGAGAAAATGATTGTTGGATAAACCATCCCCAATTCGCCACTTTCTCACCACCGCCGGGGAAGGACGACCTTTGACCTCCAGTATCAAAGTACAGGGTGACGCCACAACAGCCACCCAGCCAGCCAGAGCCGGTCCTCTCTGACTGCACCCCCACCGCCACCACCACCACCACCCAACCTCACACACTCCAATTTCACCCCCACTGCTCTGCCCCACTCAACCGCAAGAAAAAGCCTGAAATTCATGTCTTTCTCTTTGGTCTCTCCCGAGCCGTCCCTGTGGCTCAGGAGTCAAAAATTCAATTAGTTAAAAAAAGAGAAGAAAAGAGCGAGACTGCAACAATGCAGCGATAAGGGGGCAGAATGTGCGTTCCCACACGCTAAATACAGGGCGCTTTCCCTGGGGCCCACAGAGCAAGAGGACCCGCACCGCAGGAGGCGAGAATAATCACAGCTCCCTCTGAACCCCCTCATTACACACACACACACACATACACACACACACACACACACACACACACACACACCTTACATTCCTTACACACAGATAGCTTCATGCAGACACACATTACAGGCAGACATTCCCTTGAAGAGAGACACACCTTGCAGACGCCCCACATGCATAAACACACACACAGAAACTTCCAGCGTGCATGTACACACACAGCACATAAAGACCTCTCATTACATGCTGGCCTCATACAGGTGTTCCCGGGTCTCAGGTTTACCAGGGAAGAGTGTTTTCATGTACTCATTTTGCAAGACACACTCTGCCTCATGTTAAACAGCATGCAAACATGTAGAGAAACAGGTGTCCAAGTCTGTTTCCAAATGTTCAAAACAATTAATACTTGCAGAATAATTTATGACAGATGTATTTTTTCTGCAACTGTACATATACAGCTGCTCACAACAATATTCAAAGAGTTTCCAGCTTGTTAAACTTGAGCCTTCTGTAATGACTACATAAAGTCTACTGTATAGAGAGAAAACCTTGAAGGGACAAATACTGTTTGTTACTTGCACTTTTTCTATTACATTATCTGTCAATTCATTGAATACAACATTGAAAGATCTGAAACTAACTTATCTTTATCATTTAATCTGTTGAAGACATTTTACCCAATATATTGTTTTGTCTATAAAATAGGGCTGGGGGATTTGGCTGAAATCAATATCCCTATTGGGACTGACATTGATTAGTCATTTGAGAGAAAATCAACAATTTAAATGATCAGTTAATAATACATTTAATTATCAAAACATTTGCTTTGTCTTTTCAAAGAAAAGTTTTGCTGCCATTTTCTGTTTATTAGTGTAAATTGAAAATCTTTGTGCTTTGGACTGTTAGCAGGACAAAACATTGTCCAACAATTTTGGACAATATGAGTAATTGATTCATGAAAATAACAACAGCCCTAATTACAATATTAAGAATATATTTCTGACCTCAATATATAAAACAAAATGGTAAAATAATGCAAAATGATATTTAAAATAATCTAATTGATGCTCAAAACTGATCCACTGTTAAGGATTGACAAAACCTTCATTACAGTAACAGATGATGATGTTTGACAACGATGACTCCCCGTGGACACACATAAGTGGAGGCTGTTGTATTAACAGAAAATGTAATGATAATATAGTTAAACACAGCTGTAAACATAAAATGTCTTTAAAGAAGTCATAAATGTTAACAAATACTAATACTAAGTAAATGTTTAAAACATGTCTTCATATCTGCTTACAACTACATTATATAGGGAGTTCTCCAGTTCAATGTTTATATACTGCTTATAAATGCCAAATGTGCTGTTAAAGTAAAGTCTTAACATATTTTATTTAGTTGAAATCATTGATTTGGATAACAAAATTGTGTAATCAAATAAGTGTTTCAGCCCTAGATCTTTTGTCAAACGTTCTTTGGTGAATGGTTTATACAAATAAAGGTTTTAGGATGTTGAGTTTGTTGAAGCAGCAGATCTGACTGGTGACCTTTTCTGTGGAAAAGCTCTATTCATTTGTTTAATATGTATATTTAGTTGAGCCAGGTTTTACATTGTAAATTATTAACAAAAATCACTGTACCCAAAGTGTGGAGGTATACGCGTGTGTAGTGGTCCAGGCAGCGTGGGAGTATGGGATGTGTACTGGCGGCTATGTTATTCATACAGCACATTATCCTAATGAGCGTCACTCCCACCACATTTTGAGCAGGAGAAAGCTCTGTGATCACTGAAGCTCTGCTTCTAGTGGATCCCAATTTAAAAGTTGTCAGTCGCGCTCCTCGCTGACCCCGACCATACAAACACTTGTCACAGAGACCTCCTTTCACTTACTCACACCAAAAATGTCACCAAATGACTGTGGATTGTGACTTAAACAAATTTTGGCTTTAAAATGCTGTTTTCTCGTTTGTTATAAATTGTTAAACCATATCTTTATGAAGCATCCATTCAGTGAATTGCTTGTTCAAAAGAAGTAAGTTGTAATAGCTTTGCTGTGCTCCGGTCTTCATGGGGATATAACTCCGTGCAGTGAAGTGTGTTACCTCCTGATGATGATGACGGCCTCATTTCTAAGTATCCATTAATTAGTATACATTAATCCATCAATCAGTCAAAGTATCAATTAATCCATCATATAGTGAAGGGCATACAATTAATCATTTATTTAAATAGAGGCCTGTGTACAAGAATAAACATGACAGTTGAAGTATGGACCGACAGAAAATGCGCACACACACATACACGTTGTGTAGAACATTAGAACATTACTACTTAGTGGAATTGCAAATCCCAGTCTCAAGACTCATTCTGACAACCCAGAAGAGTATGGATAGTGACAGCAGGCTGGGTACTGGCAATAGCATACATTTTGCTTTGTCAGAATTTAAAACAAGCTTAAGTTTAATAAGAGAGATCTGAAATGAATAAATAAATAATTGATTCATTCTCATTTCATCTAATCAAGTAAAAGTATTTTTGGAAATGTAATAGCGAGGGTAAGCTGTTTTAACATAGTCACTATCAATTCAATTTCATTCTGTTTTATTTATATAGCGCCATATGATAAAGTTATCCATGGTTATATTTTGATATACTGCAATGAACAAGTCATGATCCTGGGTCATAATTACAATGTGACCAGTCATAATAATAATTCTCTAATATTAGTCAAGTCATTTTATCGTGGATTAGCCTGACAAGCTCACATCACAGATGTCTGTAATTCATTCATGACGCATCAAAGAGTCTCAGTAAAACGTGTGTGATCCCATTCTGACTGCTAAGAATGAAGCTCTTTTGCCACAAATGTAGGTGGCGCCTCTAAAGATGTCTACAATTCAACAATACAATACAAATGGCAATAGGAATGTTAGTCTTTAGAATGCTTGTAGAGATATGAATTGTGGATGTCAGTATAAAGACTTACCAAGTTTATCAGAGGTGGGTTGGAAATGCCATTTAAGTGTTATATGCAGGGAGTTCTCAGATACTCAAAAAACATCACTGTAAAATCCTGATTCCAAGCTTCAAACGGTGAAACCACTAACTCCAGTTAACGTATCAGTCTATAGAAGCTGTTTTTATATTATAGCAGTGTGTTGCATAAATGTGACGCTACGTAACATTTCAAAGGAGAAATAACATTCTTTTTACAAATGAAAAGTTGAATTCATATGCAATAAATGCACTCAAACCCTAACTCTAATACTGAACTGCACTTCAGTTAAATATTAGAGTTAGGGTTCGAGTGCATTTTATTGAATCTGAATACATTATTAAAATCCACCTGTCAGATCTGAATCCTTCGGCGAATCTGATAAGGGTTTGAGCACGGAGATATTAAGTCAGATTATCTGAGTTTCGTCAATCCAGATTTTAAATGGGAACTGGATCCACAATAGACCCAGTTATAGGCCCAAACCCTGCTCAATACACTGCTGCTCCAGCCGGACTTGGTCTGATATGACCAGTAGTTTATGGTGGCTAATGTTAGCTACTTTGTTGTAAAACTTTACAATAGGCATTACTGAGTCAGTTTACTGACTTTGTAACTCATCTCTACTTGTGCTAATGTGGTTCACAGTTATCACCATTATCCTGTAAATGTCACTTGTGGCAGCAGTTCATCAAAAGTTACATCTACTTGTTCTTACAGATCATCCAGCTAACATTAGCATGCTGTTGTGTCTGGTGTGGACGCTTGTGTTGCGTCCCAGTCTGTTCCAGCCGGATGAACAGAGCAGAGGGGCCGGCTGAGGAATGTCCTGGTGACCCTACACACAGGAGACACAAACAGAAGCCAAAAGGACCACAGGGGGGTGGGGATGGGACAACAGGGTCCGTGTGTGTGTGTGTGTGTGTGTGTGTGTGTGTGTGTGTGTGTGTGTGTGTGTGTGTGTCCATGCATAACAGTGAGAATTTGTGAGAGAGAGAAAGTGCATGTTTATATGCATGTGTATGTTTTCCCATGCATATCGTGTGTAAGAAAGGGCTAGAGGGAGCAAAGGAGAGGAGACTGGGAGTGGAGAGAGAGAGAGTGAGTGTGTGTGTGTGTGTGTGTGTGTGTGTGTGTGTGTGTCAGTGTCAGTGGGGGTCAGCACTTGCACCCTTTGGCCATTGTCTCCCTCCCTGACCGATATAAAAGCATCATAACCTTTTGAGCTCAGACATATTTAGAAAGCAGATAAAAGCACTTTTTACAAACTAGATACACGTCAGGCACAAAGCCCGGGGTCAAGCGCAACAAATTAACAACCCTCTTTCTGACGGGAGTTGAGGGTGGGGGGTGACTGGGCAAAGCTAACCGCCCCTGGAGTCCAGAGCCAAATGCCTCCACATTCCCAGAGCAGGGATGTGGGCTGTTCTCTTGCATTCATGTGTAATTGGTCCTAGGGGCAGAGGCTGAGATAAATACTAACTTACTTTTTGTGTTTGTATTATGTCGTTTTAATAGAAGACTTGTTTGGAATTCCCTAATTCCAACAAAAGTCCAAGACGGCCATTATGAAAGGCAAAAATTTAAGTCATTTGTCACTCAAGGGAACAAGTGCTATCATAGCCAGATTCCACACATTAAAATCCCAACCCTTTAAAATGTCAAGCTGTTTAAGTAAGATTTTACATTTGTCAAATATGGCATGTACTTATAATAAGATGAGATTGTGAGCATGCAGGCCAGAACCACAGCCTTAACAGGTTTCTTTAGTTGTCTCTCTCTTTAACAGGGTTCCATCTCATCTATACATTTAGTTCATTAGCTTAACTGAGTCATGAATGAATTGGCAAAAAATGTATTGTAATGTCTTGTAATTTATCATGTATCAAGAAAACATGTCAAAGATTTGCTGGTTCAAGTTCCTCCTATGTTGTTGTGTTGTGTCACATCATTAGAAAGTCAATCTCTTTGGCTGTTGGTCATACAAATCGAGTCATTTTCCCCTTTGCACATTTTGAGGTGCATTTATGACTATTTCCCAACATTTGAGATAGATAGATAGATAGTTAACCAATTTTGTGAAAAATCAAGATTTATGAAAATCATCAGTAGTTAGGGTCATTTGAATGTTTCACACCCTTTTCTAAAGTTGTTCAATATCTCTTTTATGTTGGCAGACTACAACATTGTGCATTACAGCCATCCTCTGATGTGGTGATTCTTCTGTCACCTGCTACTCTCCCATCCCTTCAATTAGTTTCAATAGAGGCAACCACACAGAGTTCAGGTGTTCTCACTGATATTTTCATCAGTGTAAAATATCCAGTCATGAATACACAAGTACCTCACCCTGTTAATCATACTGTAGCATTTCTTCAGCTGCACTTCAAAGTGTAGATTTTCAAATTTTTCAAAACCAGCCTTTTCTGTGCTGTACACGGATTTAGCGAGGATGGAAAGCCCAAGCAGTGAGAAACAGATGCATTTCCATGGAGAGGAGAGAGATCGTTTAGCAAATACTGGGAGGTGTTCAATCAAATTCCAAAATACAGACTTTATACCTCAACCTTTGTGGCATCTAGTTTGGGATCTAATATATTTCCTCTCTACCAGTGTAGGTGAATTTCATTTCATTTGTTCTTGTCAAAACATTGAAAAATGACATTTGAAAGTTGTCCTAAAACATTCTGTACAAATGTTTGTACAGTATCTTCTGTAAATGTTTAATGAAGTCAGAAATGCTGCAGCAGGCAGCAGCTGGAAGAGCTGTGTTTGGGACCACATAAGCTTGAAATTCTTTTTGAAAGGTGAGAGTATTTTAATGGGCTCAGTTTGGTTATAATCAGCATGTTTCATCCGAGTTTTTGGAAGAGTGAGGTTCTCTGATAATGTATCAATGATCAAAATTGTCACAAAAAAAACAACCATCAATTGTGCTTCTCAAGAGCTTCTTTTCCACTTGGTCCATGCAGTCACCTCACTCCCCACCACTTCATACCCACTGCACCTCATTGGCTTGTTTACAGATGCATCATAACACATTCTCATGCGTAGGAATGAAAAACTGTGGGGGGAGGGATAACATTTTCTTCTGTTTTCTGAGGGCAACGTTAAGTATTACAGGGTTAAGTAATATAAGCATTAGCTCTGGGCTTGTGGTGCAGTAGTTAGCACTTCGGACTCACAGCAGAAGGGTCAGCTGGGGCTTTTCTGTGTGCAGGCTGTATGTTGTCCCTGTGTCTACATGGCTGATCTCCGGTTTCCTCTCACAGTCCAAACACATGAAGGTGTCGTTAACTGGCAACTCTAAATTGACCGTAATGCAAGTGGAATGGTTGTCTGTCTAAGTCAGGGGTCGGCAACCCGCGGCTCCGGAGCCGCATGCGGCTCTTTCATCCTTATACTGCGGCTCCGCGTGGCGTGGTATTTAATTGAAGTGTATTTTATTTGTGTTAGTTCTTTTTTTAAATTGTACTTCTAAATTGGAAGATTATTGTGATCTTGAAATATTAAAATAAAATTATATTTTATTATTTTTCGTCGCTCAAAATAAGCGTCACACTCGCGGAAGCCGGTGTACCTGCCAAAACGCCGTGCATTTATCGAGACTTTCATCCTGTCGATCTCCGGATCCACATACGTATGTGAGCAGCT
>JAVQJD010089102.1:0-24044 GCA_036023655.1 Nannoperca australis | reverse complement strand
TAGTTGCCAATGGACACAAAATAATCTCTACCTGTTAGATAGGATCTAAACCACTCTAGGACTGTACCAGAGAGCCCGACCAAGTTCTTAAGTCTGTCTACTAATATGTCATGGTCGACTGTGTCAAATGCAGCACTGAGGTCCAACAACACAAGCACCTATCATGGAAACAATGAAGCTATAACCAGCAGCCTGTTTCCAGCATTAACAAAATATGCCTACTACCACCTCTAAAGCTCACTAACCAGCATGTTATAACTCATTTTTTTAATGTTCCTGGAATCTTGTCATCACGTTGACTGTCAGGCAAACAGCGGAGACTCTAGGAAGTCACTGTGCACACACAAGAATAATCTGGCACACAACCCGACATAGGTGCTTGTAAGTGGATTTTATTGTTACCTTTAGACACAGCAAAACTAAGCTAATCACATGATAGCTGTAGCTTCATAATTGTGAAGCTTCATAAAAAGTGAATAAGCCTATATGTCCCAAAAAGTGTTACTATTGGCATTTTGTCCATCTGTGTGCAGCCATATTTTATTCCAAGTCAGAAAGATATTTTTGATGCAGATGGAAATTACTTGTTACATAATTTCGTTCTTCATTATAACGGAGCATGGACCTCACAGAAGCCTTAATAAAGGAAAACAATAGATAACATTTCCTAAGGTACAATATGTTTGCAGGATGTTTACAGCTTTCTTGGCGGGGACCATGGTTTATTGCCTCAGATACCATACAGCTTGGGCTAAATATGGCTGTGCAAATCATCGCTGTGCATCGTGGGACGCTAGTTTTTTATCCTCTCCCTCTGCTTCTGTCTCTCTTTTCCTCTCTCCCTCTCATTTCTTTCTTTTTTTCAATTTCTTCCTCTCACAGACACACACATGCACACAGACACACACACATTATTCAGTCCCTCGTGCCTGCTCCCTGTGTGACTTCCTAAGTCTGAGTAGTCTGACTCTACTGTAAGTCCAGCCTCCCATTTAGAGGCAAAGCTGCCCGTGAATTGCAGTCCCCATCTGTATTTATTTATGCACTTGTTTAGACTTTAATTAGTCAACTCGAGAGCACTGCCAAACCTCCAACCCCCCAGGCAGCGAGGCACAAAACTTGAACAGCTATCCACAATTCCCTACGGATGCTGACATGTTGGATTGCGAAAGCTGGTGGGTGCCTAATGGGGGTGTCCTTTTTAAGATGTAAATGCATGAGAATGCAATAAATGAGAAATTTGGAATATTCTTCAAGACAAGGGTGAATGTGCAGCTTGATAGTGGTCTGCAGATTTTACAGCATTGATTTGATCTTCCACTCTCCAGTAGTCCAACCTTCCGTCAAACACTGTGGTTGCTTTATCAGCTACTATGTTTTGTGACTTTGTGAGTATCTGAGATAGTTTTTTCGATGACAGATAGGAAGATGGTAACACTAACATCACAGCCCATCCCCATAAAAATGCACAGACTTTGATTAATGGCCCTTTTGGTTTGTGGGTTTGCTCAGATTGGCTTCCATCTGTCTCAGGATCTTTGTTGCCTACACAGTGATCCTCAAAGGATGGTGATACAACAATTATCATCTGTTAATGTCGGATTCTTTTTTCTTACTTTGTTTTCTAGTCTCACGCTCTCAAATGCAAAAATCCACTTCAGTATTTATGCCTTGATGTGACGTTGTCTAAGGTCATTGGCATTCGTTCATTAGTTGTTGTGTTTTTTTCCTCTCATCTTCATCAGTAACACTCATCCAATGCCATAGTTCACTAAGCTCATCTTGAGTTCATTTTATTGTTGCATATAAATACTGTCAGTGAGCTTTGTTCAGGCAGCTCCAGAGTGCTCTAACTTTACTCAATGAACCTGGTCTAGACAGACAGGAACTCTCTGTGCCAAAGCAGGTCACGTTATCGGAGAACTAGCCATGGATCTATGGAGATTAGGTTAGAGGGTACACTGGCCTTTCCTGTCATAAATAAGTAAGCTGTGAGATATTACCCCTTTCCAGTAAAAGCATTTCCCCCAGATGTTAACAATTGGATGTCATTTACTAGGTCAGACTATTATAAGTTGGTGCTACACAATGTCCTACTGAAAAAGAAATACGTGTGCAAATACAAATTTCCTATTTGAAGACAATAAAGAAAGATTGATTATAAGCTCTTTTGTGGGTCAGAGGAAATATTAGATGTATGCATTAAACATATGTTTTACATTACACCTGTCCATGTATAAGGGTGTTTAAAATATGCATCATGGTCATACAGTAGTTTTGTCCATCAAGCTTTTTCAGCCGATACCTATCAGCAGTTAACGTAATTATGATTGTCCGATCTGATACGATCATCAGCTGGTTCCTGTTGTTAAACATTTATGTATGCAAAAGCCACCACTTTGCCTTATGTTACCCTTTTAGTTACTGATTTCGGAATCAGCACTCCAAAATGTTAAAATGTCCAGTGCTGCTATAGTGATTCATTACTTCTTGTTTAACTCACACCAACTGTGTGCTCAAAGTCTGCCTCACCTGAATGCCTCTCAAAAAATAGCTTTAATGATCAGATGATGAAACAGCTATATTCACATCTCTTTCACACACCCAGTAAAAGTGCCAACCAGAATGACATTACAGTTGTCTTTGTTAATCCTTCTTCCCTAAAGACAGTAGCCACGCACTTGTTCCATTTCCAATCCAATTTGGTTTTTTTTGCCCTCGCTTACACTGTGGACAGAAGTAGGATGCATCCTAAAATGAACCCTCCACTTGAGTTTTTCAGGGAACTGAGAGAGCTGGGTTTTCAGTTTTCTCTATTTGCTGTGTTAGCTCATTACATGCTAACACAAGTACCACTAGCTATGCACTATTGCCTAGACACTGCCTGCCTGCCTTTATGTGGAGTCCTACTCTGGTCAGCTACACAATCTAAGTCAAGTTGGGCTAGAACACTGATTTTACATCTGTGAGGTGGACACTAGGCAGTGCAGGAAGATTAAGGGTGTGTTTGACTGACAGTTACTTTATAAGTATTTTATGATCTTTTGTTTTTCTAATCAGAGTATCTTAAGACCACCAATTGAGTCATTTGTAAAGAATACCCCCTACCCCAACCCCCTTCTTTTAGAACTGATCATATAATTTTCAGTGCAGTGATTGCTACATATACAGTATCAGGTAAGCGCAAACTCTGAAAACATTGTATTAGACAAGAGGTTTAAGGTTGTTTTGTTTTCCAATAAGCATCAGATGGTATGCAATGTAGTCACCATACACCCATCCAACCCATCTACACGTGCTCACTGCACCACAGTTGAGCCTCTGTACTGAGGAAAACATCATGTTGTCTGGTGGCTTACCTTTGAGACAAAGTATGAAATGATCAGCAGAAGTGTATATTATATATTATAGACAGCTTTGTTTTTAAAGCCTGTAAAGAAGGTAGGACCTGCATCATGTTCCATCTCAACCAGCTCTATCAGCTATGAATGATCCATGTGTATACAGGCTTATTGAGTAAACGCAAGTTGCAGACAGTGTAACTGTTGCTATGGATGTGAGGGATTTTTTTTTATTATTCTTTATTTTTCTTGCTCTTTTTGCATTTCTAAACCTGCACTTGCTAACTGGTGCAGGTGACTCTGTTAACATTAGGCATGTGCAGCAAGAAAGAGTCCTCTGGCTTCACTTTTGCACTTTTTTCGACAGGTCCTCAAGGCCCAGTGTGTGGGTGGGACTGTCAGGAACTGTTACATTTTGCAGAAATGATGCCTATGAAAGTTTGATGGGGGTTCACACAACATACATTGTGTTGGTTAGTGCTTCCCTACTGCCATCTACACTGACCTGGAGAAATGTGCGTGTCTATGTGCATTTTTGTGTGTGCTGGTGACATGCCACAAACTTGTTTTCTGTACAGATTTATTGCTGTTGAGGTTCACAGCGGAGCCTATCCTAGTGCACCACAAACACAGTCTTAACACACTGCCGTCGCATGCTACGATGCAAATTCAACAATGAAAGGTCGAGATGTTAGTCTAGTGTTAGTCTTAGTCTAGTGTTAAGTGGTACATCCTATTTGAAAGTGTAGGTTGGAGTGCGTCATTATCCTCATTGATGTTTTATAATATAGCCGGTTCCAACAGTAATACACAGCATAAGTGAACTTGTATATATGATGACAGCACCATACTATACCATAATATACATGACTATATATACAAAGATATGTATGAAAAATGAGCTCACATTCATGGTGAAAGGCAATACAAAAGATGCCAAAAGGGAGATGCAGAAGATGCAATTTCATGGCTTCTACTTTCCATTAGGAATGGTAATAAGAGATAAAGCTGGAATTAAATGAGCTCTTCCCCTATAAATTGTAATTTAAAAAAGACGAGAAGTATGTTGGTGATCTAGTGTGCATTTGAGCATCAAACAGACCCTTGTTGCTGCGGGGAATGCTGTCAAAAGCACCCATGGCCAAGATGATGAATCGTTCCTTTAACAGTGACCAATGCCGCCGGGTTTCCTCAAACAATGGTCCAGTGTTGCACTGAGACTGTAATGTTGACTACATAATGGCAAATTATGTATTATATACTGGAAAGCAGGGAACACGTAGTTTTCTCCCATCCTCTGGGACATCTATGCAGAGGTCAAGATCATGAGAACTTATCCCAATTGGTAGCTTTTGGAATAAGGCCGGGGGCGCCAGACTGCAGTTGACCCAGTAGGTCAGTAATTCCCTCTTTGTGAATTGTGAATGGATGCAGTGATTTGCTTTCACTGTCCCAAACTATTGCTGGTTTTGTTCTCAAGTCAGGCGTGATATATACACACAGTGATACATTGTGTGGACAGTTCCATTCTGCAATTATATTTTCTCCCCAAAACTGAAAATCTTATACATTTAAGACCCATACTTTAAAAATAATCTATTAATTAGTACACCATTTGCAACAACTAGTGCAACTAACTTTTTGATAGGGCAAGGTTATTTACATTTGTTTTTCAAACCACTTATTTCAGTTTTTGTATAAAGCAAGTTGTTATATTACTGTTGAAACATGAGGCATTGTTGTATTTGGTAATTTATTTGTTATTTAAATTAGATATTTAATAACATGACATAGTTAATAACAATAACTTAATATTGGTTCAATATTTGATTAGATTCAAGTTTAAAATGATCTACTAAATTCTACAAAACGGCGTCAGATTACTGGTCCAATGCCCTCTCTAATTTAGTAATTTGCTACAGCTGCAGGTCTTATCAATATGAACTCTGCTTTAAATTAAATGGCAGAAATGAGTTGGTACCACACCCAGAACAGACCCATGAGCAGCTAGTCCTTTTTCTAGACTTTTCCATCCTTTCTCCCTGGCCTACGTTTTTTCATTACGGAAAAGGAGGACAGGATATTAATCTTCCTCATGGGCCGGGGAGCAAACCGTTAGTCACAAAGCTGAGAAGTGTTGGCTATAAGGAGATGATATGGAGCAACAGAGCCACGTAGTTTAGGGTGGGGGCTGGGGGTGTTGAGTGAGTAACACCAAGTGGTACTTGGATCTGAAAATGAGGCTCTGTGTGCTCCACTGTTAGGGGATATAAAAAGAAAGATAAGAGGAAAAATTTTTACTTATGTGGATATACAAATGTTTACCACTGGATGATACTTCAGTATTTCATATGGCAAATGGCCTTGTCAGAAGATTTATCAGCAAGTAGATCAAAACATTTAGTCACCGCACACATTTTTACAGTTTTACAGAATAGTAGAACCACTGGGATAGCTTCCCTAAAACCTCCAGGTCAGGTCAGGTTTGTGCTGAATTTGTCCTATTGTTTTAAACCATTAAACACATTAAACAATTGCTAACACAATACACAATTTAATATCTTACTTATTTATAGCTTTCTATACATGTAGTAGAATGAAAACTAATCTTTGCTCACCTGTAGGTAAAAAACAAGTTCAATAGGAACAAAATGAATTTGCCCACACTAATGATAATATATTAAATAATGTTAACTTTGTGCATAAAATAATGAAATACATTTATATTACATTTCGTATTGCACTTTTAATTAAGGCCATAACCCTGATACCCTTAATCTACCAAATTTGTGATACTGTTTTTATGGAATAATATGCACCAAACTGAGCATTATTCCATCCAACAACACATATAATATCTCTCTCTCTCTCTCTCTCTCTCTCTCTCTCTCTCTATATATATATATAACTAAAATATTCTAGCAGACAATAGATAAGAAAACTGAAAGTTTGTAGTGAATCTTCTTCTATACCCGACTGAATATTGTTGTTTTCTTTACTAGAGAGACCAATGTATTAATGTTTATGCTTTCCATGCAGCTGGGTGCTTGTTTATCTATTGCATGTGAGATTTTACTTGTGCCTGTTCTCTCTGGGGGATGGTGGTCAACCTAAAAACCGAAAGCAGCCAGGGTGACCTAAATCAGGAGAGGTGATAACTCAGACAGATAGCTGGAGATTACCCAGGGATCAAGAGGCTCAGTGGCCTCTCAAACAACAATGGTTGGAGAGCATATCCCTTCTCACCACCCCCTGCAGAGATCCGTATGGCTGGTATGGACCAAAACATGCATGCCAGTATTCTTCATAAAGGGGATTTGTCATATGGTCTTCTAGTTGTTTTCATGTTTAATGGGCAAAGGAACACCATTATATTGCTTAAAATGTTCCCAAGAGACAAAAACACTGTAAGCGCATTTAGTGACTATAAGATGCTTTTGTTGTTGTGGTTCAATGTAAAGATACAGTCCTTTTAATGTGGTATGCTGTATAATTATAGGATTTGTGGCATAGCAACAGTATCTGAAAGAGTGATTCTTTTCAACAGTCATTTAGTAAATGATTACAGCTATTGAATTACAGCTCCGTTTAATGAAATGGCTTTTGTGATTTGATTTTGAGTCATGTGTGTCCATGAGGCCAGGAGGAAGTATGTGTGTGATTGTGTGACTGCAGGGGTGCATGAGTTTCAATGAGATGGCCTGACCATTAATTCATGATTGATTGATGAGTCTCCTACGCTGTGGCCAATAACAAGCCCATCTTCTCCTCTCAGTATATGTGCAAGTGTGGGATGTGTTGGTGCGTGGGCTTGTGAAAGAAGGGCAAAAAAGGTTGCTCACTGATTACTTTGTGCTGCTCTGCTTTATCCAAGGAAATACAACCATTTGTTCAGGATATTTAAATACGTCTTTTCGTCCTCTGTACCCTCACCTTTCACTCCAAAATGTGCCAGAAAGACATGCGTTCTTAAAATACGATAGAAGCTCAGTGAATACATAAATATCCATAAAAAAACTACCACAGCATCTCTTGTTCTAAAAGGCAGATTATCTTATAATCACCTATTTGCTACCCAATCACTTTAACAGCATAGAGACAGTTGTACACAACGCACGGTTCTGTTCCTAAATACATTCTGAGGATAGAGGAGGGAGGGGGATGTTTAGTGTGGGTCAATGCTTGAATGTACAGTACATTTTTTTTGGGGGGGGTAGCTTGCTCTAGGCGATGCTTGTTCCAGGGACCATCTGTTTGTATTGGATTTTGGCATTGCTGAGTCTCTGTCCTCCAAACGTTTGACTCGCTTTCACTCTCTATTGTTCCTTTCATCTCATGTCGAGGTTACAATTAAAGGGTTTCATTATTTACCTGCACATTGTTTTGTATATTTGTTTGTCTTAGCTCATTAAAATGCACATGTACAAGAAGGAATTGTGTTTATAAAAATGAATGCATTATTTTTTTTTATTCTGCGGAAATCATTATTCATTGGGAAATGTAAATGGAAGCAAAGTGACTTTTAACAATTCCGGCTCATTGATAGATTTGTGTTGGACTTTCTCAACAACTAATGCTAAAATTAGTGCATTTATTTCTCAATACGGCCTGCATTTTTTATTTCTCTCTGACTGCCTCAGTGACACTTATTGAGGCTTCTCCCCCAGACTACAGCTTCTTATTTTCTGCTAGACAAGGCAAAAAAGGTGTGTGTGTGTGGGTGTGTGTCTTTCCTAACTTGTTCACCTTCACTGAATGCACGTTTGGAGATTACACAGCCTTTGAATGTTTAGCCATGGTTTTCTGAATTGTTGTCGATTGTTCTTGTAAAATATGATAAGAGTTATTTTACTGGGTTATTTTCACATGCATATAAACAACCGTTCAGATTCTAGAGCAGTGGAATTGATGGACTTGTTACTAGTCTAGACTTTATAATGTGAAGAATACCACTGATCACTCCTGTGTCTTTTTTAATGTTTCTCCTCATTCTCCAAGTACATGTTCAGAGCCTGAAACATATACGTATTGCCATATTGACAGCAACATTAGGTCTATATTGGCTCAGTGTTTACCTGATGTACTTGATTCCTGTAGTGTGAATTCTGATTCCCTTAATAATCTTACATACAATTTGAATAGTGCCTTGCTCAAAATACTTGACTCTGTCGCTCCTCTTACAACCAAAGAATCGCACTGAGATGAAATCAGCACCATGGTTTTCTGATGAAACTCAAGCCCTCAAACAGCTCTGTAGAAAACTTGAGCACAGATGGCGTATGACGAAACCAGACACACGCACTCTCTGCTGCTAGGACAGGATATTTCTCTCACTTGATCAGTAGTAGTAAAAAAAATCCACGGCCTCTGTTCGATACTGTTGCTAAACTCACACAGCATACCCCTGCCAATAGTTCATCATTTACTGCTGATGATTTCTTGAATTTCTTCACAAATAGGACTGATTCGATTAGAGATAAAATCACTGGTCCACACTCCTTCTCAGAATGATGGCTAAGAACTCTCCAATAACTCAATGAATGCAGGCGCTGTGACTTGGACCAATTGCACTCTTTCACAATTTGAAATCATTTTCCCTGAAGTGCTTCCAAACCTACAACCTGCATATAAGACCCTATACCATGTAATCTTCTTAAGGAACTGCTTCCTGTTTTAAACAGCCCTATTCTTGACATTATCAAAAAATCACTTTCCATAGGCTCTGTGCCCTTAAGCATGGATTTAAAGACATTTTTATAATGGTGTATAAATATCCATGTGATGTTGATCAGAATTGTGTACTTTTTTTTGCTTTATTTTGTGTGTGACCATTTGGCAGCTTTAAAATGTCAAAAAACTGATGTTATGGATCTTTATCTTTTTTTTTTCACCAACTGTCTCTCCCCCTCTGTCCACATACAATTGCACACACATGCAAGGCCAAACACAAAGCACAGACTGGACCACATACTTTCTCATCAAACATCTTCCCATTGTCATCTTGGACCCATGGGTTTCATTAGTGCCAGCCTTAAAACAACAACTCTCATTCCTACTCCCACACTCTAGTCCCAAATGCTTTCAATGAAGGAGGAAATAATACTTGCCTGAAGGGTACGGGCATATGAAATTCCATGAAAAAATAGCATGATTTATATTCTCTGCTCTCATTTGACTGGCTCAGAAGAAACACAATGTAATGTGATCAGCACTAAATTAACAAACGTGCCATAGTAAAGTGACATTGACTGGTTGTTTGGTTACATGTGTGCTATCACAGGTCAGATTACAAATTTGCAATGAAAGTCAATTTATGGACCAAATGCATTAATTTTCATTTAGAGAGACTTTGCAGTGAGCAGGCAAAGCAGGCGATCACACCGGACGCCTTCTTGGCAGTGAACGCTGCCTTTTGTAATTGTTTTCACTGGATCTGAGGGATTTTGTATGCTGCTTATGCACCCTGGGCATCTCACTTTTATCCACCCAGCACACCTTGCATGTTTTTTAGAAATGCCCTGAGCATCCCAAGTTGAAAAGTGTTCTGTGTGCTGAAAAACATGGTTTACGTCACCACTGCTTTTTTTCTCTGCTGTCCAATCAAATGACAGCAGAGGTGGGGCTTTTTTTTCTTCTACTGCAACAGATCTACTCTTGTAAAAAGAGACAGTGAAAAAAAGATGGTTTTGCATGCAGAAAAATCACAATAGATGGCATCAGATTTAAAGCATCCTGACTAAAATGCTATGCTTCCCCCCTTCAATTAGAATGACATTAACTAATGTAATAGCAAAGTAGTAGACAGCAGCTGACTCTGTGGTTGCCTAGCAACAGTATTTGGACGCATCTGGGGGCCACTGCATGAGCAGGTTTCTCAAAATAAAGGCAGAGCAGAGCACTTAATGTTTCGCTATAGAGCCTGTAATGCATGTCCAGAGTTATTTAGCATTTGTGACAGTACACGTAACCCTCTTAACTTGGAGATTATTTATTTGTGATCAAAGGTTGACCAAAGAAAACCTTGTTAAAAAGGAGAAATGAGGAATGTATGTAAGTATGTAGACCGAGGAAAATCGCCAGAAAAATGACGGGTTGAAATATGTTTTGAAGTCTTTAATTCTTTTTTGTATGGGCACATACCCTATATATTGCTTATACTCCAGCTGCATGTTTGAAGTGTTCAGCAAACCTTCAGGGACACCGTATCTAGAGCTATCAGACATTTTACCATTGGACAGGGGAGGATGAGCGGGATCCAGGAAACCCAGCCCAAGAGGCCGACTTATTCAGTATTCTGCCGATGTGTGATCCTGACCTTACTGTTGCATGTCCTTGGTGCATGCAGAGCGCAGCAAATGCCTTTTTGGGGGATTGCATGCTCCAGCCCATTTTAATGTGCCTTTTCATTCTCAGCACACCATCACTAAGCCCCACAGCAGGGGCTCAGAGCAACCATTTTGATTATGAGAATGATTGAATTAATGCTGCTGAAGTTGACACTTAATGGATTCTGGTGGTCAGAATTGTTAAAACACATGAGTCAGATCTGTGTAAAGACATCCTAAACCCCTTTATTTGTCAGACTCCCGGGGAACAGGTTTTAAAGTCTAACCTTGCTTATCTAGTGCAAAGTTTAACCTATTAAAAATAAGGTCTTACACATACAAACAACAAGCATTAGTCCAATCATAAGGTACTTGATGTAACACATATAGGGTACCTTCTCTGGATTGATTCCAAATTGTCAATTGGAATGGCACACTGCTGTAGTGATCGTAAGTTGTCAATTTTAAATCATTGTGGTTTTCTTGAGTTATAAACTGCAGTTTATTGCAATAAAATATTTGCATGTAATACGTGTTCTACTGTCACATTTTGATTTTGTAGTAACCATTTAATTAATCAGATCTCACTTTTCTATGTTGTCATTGTATATCTGTTCATTATAAGAAATTATTTTTCTGACCATTACCTTTTATTCAACACAAATACTTTACCATCCACCACTGTTTCTGTTTCACCGAGCACTCAGCAGTTATATCTCCCTCTACTTTCCTGCACTGCAAATTGCCAAGTTCCATAACCTCAACTGCCGTTGTGTTACGGGCTGTATAACCACAGACTTGCATGCTTTTTATTATTGTTTTCACGTACAGTAATGCTCATAGCTGCAATATATTCGATTTTTATCTCTTGTCATTTCCTTAAACTGGGTTTTCTTGTTGCCTTTCTTTGTATTCTTCTCTTCAAATGTCACTGAATCCAAACACTGTCGCAGCAGGTTCCTTTGGCTCAGATACTGTACATATAGTATTACGTGTTTGTATGCATTTTTAGCAGTTTCTTCCTCCGTCTAACCGCACTCCCACAGTTCAGCTGGCCATTTGGGCTCTATCAGCCAACCTTAAAGTTTGGTACAGTAAGTGAACAATGGTGAAGACAAACAACAATTGCACTTTTTTTTTCGAATCACACCTGTTTTCTTCTTAAACGATGCAATGTGAATTATTCTCATTTGTCATTAACAAACTGGAGCCAATTGGAATTTGTAATGCATTAACTAAAAGCAATATCGCTTTCACAAAACATTAGCTTCAGTGATCTGATTGTGAATGTGTTCTGTTTAAAAAGTTATTAGGTTCATTTTCAAAAGTTAGTGAATTCATTTTCCAACATAATCTGAAGGGCCTGATTGTGCAACCCCATCCAATACAGCCAAGAGGAAAATAATGGCATATTGACTGAAGTACAGCTTTATAATGCAGGGTTGACATTCACCATAGATTTACTGTATATTCCACTTCATTCAGTCTTAAAGTATCCATTGAGTGGCAACAATGCCAAAATAGATGTGAATTTATACGCAAAATTTAACAGCGATTGATTCCCTAAGCATTTTTACCAGCAAAAAGAGAAAAGCTCTGATTTATACAGGTTTACCCAATCAGCTATTTCAATATGTATATATAGAAACATCCAGTGGCAAGAACTCGTAAATGTATATAAACAAGAAATGATGAGAAAGATATATACATATATTCAGCCATCACCTTCAACATTTAAATAGTATGTGTGAATTGAACAATTAGGAAGAGCATGTGTGGATTACAGCACAACACTTTACATAATACAAGTAGTTTGTTGTCATAAGCCAATATTTAAAATGTGCATTGCTTGAAACTTTTACACTTCACGTTGGCAAACTGGCTCATGTTACATCACGGTGCAGTTTACACTTCCACAGATGATTGATGTTGTGGGCAGATTTCTAGAATATCTCATGACTAGTAATTCAGGAGCTGTTTTCAGTGTCACACTTTATTGAAAGTCATTGCGATGGGAATATTTATACATCCTGATGACGGTACGTATCCTTGAAAATGAATTGTCATTTATCTGCATCTGTGAGAAAGGAGAAAAATAGTACTGTAGTAGAAGCACTGTACTACTTGTTTTTTCATTGTCGATGGTTATGGATCAGTGAATATAAATAGTTGGCCTACAGATTGGAACAACATGTATTTGGCATCAACTTTACTGCAACATCATTCAAATCAAACACATTTCTTCTCCAATTTGTGCAAAATGACAATTTCACATTGTTGAGGTATGATCATTACTTTCAGTACTAGTCATATTAGTAATTATGGTAGAACTAGTATTTAGTTTGAATCCTTTTCAGTGTGATGGGTGGCTGTTGTTCCAGTACAATGGTGAAAGAATTTAATTTTGTAAAATAACTTCCATCATGACTATATTGTATATTAAGTACAATATTTCCCTCTGAACTGTAGTGGAGTAGACGTATAAAGTTTCACTTTCCACCCAGAGTGAATTTCGATGACAGTAGTACCTGAACACATTGAGGCGCATGGGAGAGGTAATCAGTGCATGACATGGTTTACACAGATAGCAGCACTCAAATTCAAACTTGGCTGGTTAGAGACTCCAGTCTACTTGTATGTCTTCAACTCATGCGAATCATTAAAAAAAACGTCTCAGGAAAAGTCAACAATCAAACGTGTCCAGTGACAGGCGGTAGCAGTGCTTACTATTCATCCAGTGGCACTTTCCTTTTTCAGTTTGTGTGAAGCAGTAAAAGCCCTAACATCTGTACGGCACTGTTAGAGTGCACAGGAGCATGGGGGTGTTATAAACTTATATGGACTTGTAGTGTTGTACTGCATGGCTAGCAGAACCCGATGCTCTTTGTCAGCACAGTCTCCCAATAAAAGGTCATCTTCCTGTTTTCGCTGTCGACTACAATGACTGTCGTGAGGTAGACATGAAAGGCACCATCGGTTTAACTATGGTACTGCGGGCTCTCTGGTCTATGCAATGCAAATACACCATAGGCTGCCTAATCTCGCAGCAATCTGTTGCACTGTAAACTGTCTGCATGACTCTAAAAAAATTATGTGATCTTTAATTGAACGAATCCTTTCAAAACAAGTACATGTTTTAACAAGGCTTTTCTTTGTTTCTCTATCTCTCTTTTGGCATTCTTTGTGGATCCATCGGTCTTCTCTTCTGCCCTGCATTTAATATGACAGGTAAGTCCACCTTTTGCATTGTTTTTGAAGCCTCTGTGCTGGATTAGCTTGTATAGCATTGTCTGTTACACCAAGGATGTTGAAGGAAATCCCATCTTAAGTACTTGCTGCACCCGGGATGCATTTTAGTACAACACTTTGGTAAACAGTGAACACATTCACTTTGCTCAGCTGACACTTGGGAGAATGGGGCAATTGCATTCATGCAGCCATTCTCATTGGCTACTGGAGAGATGCCAATCTGCCCTCACAGATAGGGAAGAGAGAGGGAGCAAGGAGAGCAGGTAGAATAGCATTTATTCATTCTGACACTGATCAGATAAATGGGAAATGATAAATGCTGTCTATTTTTACTTCCCTTAACCTGTGTTAACTTTTTATTCAAAAAGAAGCTCCTACAGTCTTGTTGTGCTGTGCCTTTGAAGCGCTTAATCAAAGTGTTGTTTGGGATTCAGTTTTATTTGAGGTGATCTGACTATGAATAATGAAACACGATGCAGTTGTCCTGGTGAGTCATTCAGCAAAAATGGTGAATAGGTTGAGCTGATGTCTGTCTGCTGAGCAAAGGCACAGACAGTCATAAACTAAGAAGACAAAAAAGGCATTGTATTGAAATCAGTTCCCAGTATGCATTATTTTATTCATTTGTGTTTTGTTTAAGTGCTTCAAAAAGCTGCTGGTGCCCACATCTGAGGCAGTGAATCTAAATGTTCACTGAGGGCTGCTTAATTTTTTGTTGTTGAAAAGGCCAGGATGTCCACCGAAGGGCAATGTGGCTGATATTTACATATGAAGTGGCCTGCAAGCGCTCCATAATGATTTTTTATAAAAATCCAATATATTATATTTGCTATTTTTTTTTATTATTGGACTTCGTAATCCTACTTTGATAAGTAATTTGGTAAATGTCTTTTTTTGTACTGATACTGATCCACGCCAAATACAGATACACAGAATATTGGTCCATATTAGTGCGGCATGAAGCTAAATGTGCCTTGAAAGAAACAGAATATTTACATTAGAATTTAATTGTCTGGCTTTGTAAAGTTACAAATATGTTATTTCACTCTTGTGCTGGTCAATGCAGCAACACATATTTCCTCAAGGTCAACCATTTGTAATAGTTAGAATACCTTATTTTGTGTTTTTTGTAGGAAGATTAGGTTGATATGGGATAATGGGTTATCAACACTCTCAAGTATATAAGATAAATTCTGTTTCATTGTTGAACTTATATATAGTTTTCGCACAGAATAACACTTACAGTACACATTCCGTACCATGCATGTTATTGATTGTTCATTCCTTGTGTATGTGCTGGAGTATGTGTTAAACACATATCTAATTTAATATGACCATTTGTAGGACTATTGACATAAGAGGAATAGAACTGGTCTAAAACAAAATATATGAAAGTGTGCATGACCTAAAGGTTCAGAGTTGGAACATTTTTAGTTTGAATTATCTTGGATTTGTTTTCTATCTCATCAGTTGCACCAGGGTCTATCTGTAAAGGTATGAATAACAATATTAAATGAATAAAACATCCTGAGTCCAGTCCTGGATAAAGCTTTGTAGTTCAGCCACCGTAATGCTCTTAATATTAGGGGCTGACCCACATCTGCTCTTATACAAGTTACACGGAGCCCCAGATGCAGGCCCAGCTGTTGCCTTGCATTATCTCACTGACTGACCCTGATGTTTTATGTCAAATGCAAGACAAAGCATTATTCCAGTCTAATCCAACCTGGCAATAACAAGAGTGTTAACAAAACAATACATTCAAATTATAATAATAATAATTGATGATAATAATAATAATAATAATAATAACAATAATAATGATGATGATGATGATGATGATAATAATAATAATAATAACAATAATAATAATAATATTGGCCACCAGCCTTCTGTTCCTCTCCCACCCTCTGACTCACTGTGATGAATATTCAGCTGCCAACCTTGCCCCCATTCTCTAACCCTCCTCAGCAGCCACCGCTGCTCTACCTACTGTACCATATGTAGGTGCGAATAATGACTCCTCAGTCATTATTATTAATTCAATGTTGCTTGAGTATGGTGCATGTAAATGAAGCAGTGGGTGTAGAGATCTATAGGCTGCCTGGAGGCTTGAACGTAATTATAGTGCCCTATTGGACCTGTGTCATTTTGAGTAAAGTTATCATTTTGGCAGATTTGTTCAGCTGTCACAAGGAGAGTGTTTGGATGTAAAATATAAGCTTTTCTTAATTTAACGTCACAGTCTATTATTTGAATGCAGATCCTTCTATATAATGCGTGTGACATTTCTTTTTGCTGCCCTCTTTTAATCAATCACCAGCGTGTGCATGTAGGTTATGTAAACACCAGCATTTTGTTAGTGGCTATCATCGAAGTCAGTGCAGTAATATCACATTTATGACGACAGCAGCAGTATTTGGAAGGAGGGAGAGAAGGGAATGTACAACAAGAGAGAAAATGGCGTGTCAGAGGTTTTGAATTCAAAGATAATGTTGATGATGATTAGAATATTGATCCCGATAACCCACCTGTTATAAAAGAAGCAGTGGAAAGCCACCCACTCATTGTCATTAGTCATCACCAGCTCCTTACAGCCTGCTGCAGTACATTCTGCCATCCATGATTTAGCTCTCCATCCAGTTATGAGGGGGTGTTAAGCGTTTATTATGCAGCACAGTCCCAGTGAGATGGCAGAATGTTGGCCGATCGATACCCCTCACAGGAAGCCAGGTTAATTTATTTTTTAAGGATTTGTTTGCGTCTCTAAGGGCCCCTTCTTGCTGCAGGTTGTGATGCAAGCTATTTCCCAAAGTCCTGCAGAGTGATGTTTTATCACTGACCCACACATACAGCACTGCAGAGTCAAAGGTGTATATGCAGGCACACTGGCATAAATGTATATGCCCATTTCTGTGTACTTGCATTGTAGTGCTATTTTTTATATTATACAAAACCAGTTTTGTTGGTCTCTTCATCAATTTGCTGTCTGAACAAGGCACACGACTCTGACAAGGCTAGTTGTGACTGCTTGCTGATTGATAGTGAGGCTAAATTGTGTTCACTGGGATCTCGGCTAGCAACTACCTGTACAGTTTGAGCCTGCAGGGTCTCTCCATTTGTATTGCTTGACCTTTAACTCTGACCCACGCCTCATGCCACACTTTTTCTACATCACACCACCTCTGAATTTTCGCATTTCATTGTCATGACCTTTACTCTTTGTGTCAGTAACTCTACCTTCATATCCATCCTTCTTTTGTAACCTCTCATCTCAGCATTGCACTCATAACGATATGGTACTAGACATCATATAGTTTTCCAGGTTAACCACACAGGTACATGAACTTAACTGCATGTACACCACATGCTCGGTTTTGCACACATACGCTACAAGACAATAGCTTCAGACCTGTTAGCAAGTGCATTGTACATTCAACCCCTGTATATCCTCTGATCTATTGCTCTGCGAAATACAGAACAAATGTCATCCTGTCCTGTGTCACCAGGTCAACCACTTATCATCTTCAAAATCAATTATCAATTTACATATTAATAAAACATTTCATCCTCATCCATCAGTTTACACTTGAACACGTGAGGGAGATGAATTCATTTGTTATCACTATGATCATTTTGGTTACCACTCATCTGTATAGATTTTTTACTGAGCATCATCACTCAAGGCATTTATAACGGATGCTGTCTGAGAGCACATATCTCCCCTCAAGGAATTATCACCCCAAGCTTAGGTCAAGCAGAGTTGTGATCTATTGTCTGCAATTTATGTTTTTCTTTCTCTGGATTTACTGTGTTTTGTGGACACAGAGTGAAACAGAGAGAGAGAGAGGGAGGGAGAGAAAGAGAGAGAGAGAGAGAGAGAGAGAGAGAGAGAGAGAGAGAGAGAAGGTAAAGGTGAGTGGGGATACAGATAAGTCTAAAGTAGTTTAACGTCAGCCCTCAGGACTGAAAGCTTTTAAAATATTCAGAGCCGTTCTCCATCACCTTTTACCCTGGTTGCTTGTTCAAGAAAAGAGTGAAATGAAATCAATAGTGGTGCCACTACTGGCCTCTGTGCCAGGCATCATCCAATATTTATACAAATGAAGCTTCACAACCTAAAATTTACCCAGCAGTTGCATGTTAAAGAGGCTGTGAAGGGCTCGAAGCGGGTGGAAATTCTAGACACGAAGTGAAGATGAAAGAATAAAATAAATCTATGTCCCCATCATGATGCCCTGCCGTACATACGGCAGTCATTTGCATTGACATGACATGGCAGGTTATGATTAACAGCTACGTTGAGTCTTTAAGTGGGACACCCATAAACAAGAAATGAATCATAAATCCCACATGGCAACTTTAGGCCATTATCACTCCCCGAAGAGTGCCTTCTATTAAATAACCACAAAGTCCAGTGCTTTTGTTACTGGAGCACTACATGTACTGTATGTAAACTATTAATTGAGCTGTTCCCCAGAGTTAATAAATATGGCAAAAAAAACATGAAAGTACAATGTGGGTATGTTGCTCACACTGCACCTTTATTTTCCATCCCACATCGGCCACTTTCTCAGACACTGGTGTGATGTTAATGACCGATGCAGCTTCCTTTTACTGCCACAGACTGCTGAGGATAGTGTGAGACGAAAACTCATTATTCAGCGCCTTTTTCCATTGGTATGTGTGAAGAAAAACTCCCTGAACACATTTGTGAGCAGAAACTCATATATAAGTACAGACACATGTTATAGTTTAGAAAACCGATTGATGAATTCCATGTGGAAATTGTTTGTTGTAATTTTGAAGAAACCCTTTTTTAACTTATCGTTTTAAATTGTATTTATCCCATGAATATATTTTGCAACATGTGTTCACTACCGCTTTCATTTATTGAAGAACTGAATAAGAAAACAGTTTCAATTTATTGCACTCAAGTGCAAAACACTGAATTCCCAGCATATCCTTCATATTAATAAGGATGATTAGTATGTGATGGGATTTTACCTGAAAGAAATCTTATGAGCTGTGGGAGGAAAAGAAAGTAATTTTATGTGTATATCCCATGGCTTACTTTTTCTGTCCCACCAGGATTTGATGATCTTGTGATTACAAAAATGAACACAAATTTAATCAATTAATTTTGAGAGCTTGCAATTTTGTGCCTGCAGTATTTTTACAAAATACTGTCAACATGTTTTACCAATCACTACCATTTTCAGCTTATACTATTTTGTATAAGAACCACTGATAATGAGCTTTGGTCAAATAAAATGAATCCTCAACCCCAGCAAAACATTTTTTGAGACACATTAATGCCTAAAAGGCCTCTGTACTAAGTCTGTCTGAACCTTTGTTGCATATTGTTTACCAGAACACCAGGACATCAAATGCACCTACAATGTTGTGATGAATTTGAAGATAATGTTTTACTCTTATTGGAACTAATTATGTAATGATTGTCAGTGAGTTCTTCAAACATTTTTTATTCCTGCTGACTTACAAGTTGTAAACATTATCTTAATTTATCGCAAAATAACACAAAAATTATGCAAATGAATGCATTTAATTGTTTTCAGAAAAGCTGCTGCAAATTCAGTATATTGATGTTGCCCCTGCTGTGGAGGTTTGCAGAGTATGGTGCACAATAGGTAAAATGCAGCCACAGTATGAGAATATGCACACTAGAGAGCAGTCTGTTCCCTCTTTCTGTAGTCGTTGTGATCCTCCATCTCTCTCTCACACACTCCCCCCGTCACACAACATACTGTTCATGTCAAAGGACCCAGGAAATACAACATCTGTCAGTGCACTAATTTACACAATAAACACCAGAGGAAGAAGGATATATATACACCTCAAAATGGCCTTGTATTCAACAAACATTTTACATCACATGAAAACACAGTGAAGAATATTGTATGTGCAAATCTTTCTATAAGCTGGATAATTTCTTGAATGATTCTGATACAATTTCAAATTGTATTTGGATTTAAGAATGCATGGTTTCAATGATTGTTTGTCTTTAGTGTGCTTGATTCAGTGAAAGGAGGCCTCACTCCTCTGTGAAAGCCAAAGAGTGACAGGCAATGAGAGGCATAGCATTAGATCTTTGACACTCTGCTTCCTTTACTTGGATGGTACACAAATAGTGATATAATACTATGAAAATATGTTAACTGATTAAAATGTAATAGACCATTTGAATCTATTTTCAGATAGGCAATGGAAAGGGGAAAAGAAACTACACTGATAGCAAGCCAACACAGTGAATGATAAAACAACAAATATGAGAGTTAAACAGAGAAGAGATCTAAAATTCAGACCATGGATTTTACATTGGAGATGAGATGCAGATATCCCTCTGCCCCTTTTATATATATTTTATTCTTTTGGTGCGATACACTGCAGAGACATGGCTCTCCAGTCCACGAGCGCAAAGACTGCGTCTATTGTCATTCATCCTTTCTGACAGGCTTCTCACATACAAATGAGTTTACTGTGAATAGCAATTCATTTATTTAAACATTTTCTGTAGTTTACAAAAGAAATAGATTATCTTGTATCATTTTTTGTCCACACTTGCACTTCTTCTTTTAACATATTTTACACACACTTTTATTTTTACATTTTAATCCAACTTAAACATGTTTTATTTTTTATATTTTAAATGCTTGTCAAATATTGTGTTTACCATAATACAAATGGGTTTTTTTCTTTTTTCTTCTTTTTGTGTGTCCACAGTTTGTTTTTAAACAATAATTAAATGTCCTGAAGTAGAAAGACACATTAAAGCTCAAATATCCACCCATGAGAGAAAAGCCTCAGTGCCCATAATGTATTCCTCTCTGTGTTTCTGTAGAACATCAACAGGTCCAAGAGTCAGGTGCCCATTATGCCCTGTGGCCTCAAATCAGCAGTAGATCGCCATAGCAGTAAATCCACCGCAAAATAGTCAGTCGCAGCATACTCCCTCCACATCACAGTGAGACGCTGTGTAAAAATTGTCCAAAAGATTCCTTTATTCCTTCTGTCCCGCAATATTCACCTCCCCAGTGTATCCAGAAAAGGGATTTACTGTATATCCAGATAATCACAGGTAAAGATGTACTCACAAAGCAGGGTCACACCTCACATTCCCGAGAAGGTTGCTGTTGGCAAGTGCAAGAGCCATATTCATTGATGATTACCAGAGCTCCCTCAATGTGGTTAGGTTTATAGTCAACATAGTACTCCGGTGTAGAAATTGCAGCCATCTGCTGCATGCTTTGCTTTTGCTTCTGCTTACGGCGTTGACTGCTGAAGCACTGCCTCAGTTGTCTTATTCCGGCTGGAAAGCACTTCCATGCCACATACAGCATGAGCACTATGATGAGAAAGGAAAAGATGAGTGCCATGGTCCCAGTCACCACCTTGTGGATCTGCATGGTGCTCTCCAGGTCATCATGGCCCACTGTGACAGTGAAAGAGCTGGTGACCACTTCGCTACCCTCACCCTCATAAGGGTTGGGAGTAAATGGGCCCAGGAAAACAGAGCCACCCTGGGCCAGATCCCTTGTAGAGGCATACAGGCCTGCTGTAGTTGCCTCCAGTGGGCGATCCTCACATAACTGAAAAGCATAGACAGCATCCAACACATCCTCGCCCTGTGCGGTGTCGGGGCTTGAACACAGCAGGGAATTGTCACGCTGGCCTCGGAAGGCACTCAGCCAAGAGGCCAAGGCACACACATTGCGACTGCACTCCCAGTCATTCCCTGCCAGGGTAATGCTGTCCAGAGAAGACCATGAATCCAAGATGCGCTGGTCCACTGAGGTCAACCGATTGGAGTCTAGCATCAGCACCTTAAGGTTGGGTGCGCTCTCAAAAACATGTGGCTCAATGTATTCGATTTCGTTGGCTGACAGGTCAATCTTCTCTAAAAAATGCCATGTCCAGTCCAGAGTGTTGACAACAATAGTGGCATGATTGTTGTGCATGTACAGAGTACGTAAAGAGATTAGGCGAGGGAAGTGGGCAAGGTTGACTTTAACTAGCTCATTGTGCTCAAGATGCAACTCAGTCAACTTGAAGAGGCCAGCGAAGGAGTTTCGTGCAAGGCTCTGTAGTTGGTTGTATCCCAAGTCCAGAAACTGCATGCTCCGGCAGTCTTGAAAAATCCGCACTGGCACAAATTTGAGAGCATTGTAGCGCAAATGCAAATTGGTGAGCTTTCTAAGGCCGTGGAACAAGTCAGGCTCCAGTGCCTGCAGCCTGTTGTATGAGAGGTCCAGGATACGCAGGTTTGGGAGGGGCCTAAAGGTACCATTTGGCAGACTCTCAATCCGGTTGCTGCTGAGGTCTAACTCCTTGACCCGTCTTAGCCTGTCAAAAGCACCCTCTTCTACAATGTCAATGTTGTTGTGATCTAGGTAGAGCCAAGTGAGCTGTGACAAACCAGCTAGTTGGCCTTCATGCAGCTCGGTCAAGTTGTTCTCCCTCATGGACAGGCCCATGGCACTGCTCAGATTGCGGGGAATGTCTGTGAGGTTGAGCCCCTCGCAGTATAGCAGCTTGCTGTCGCAGCGGCACAGCCTTGGACAAACCCCCTCTACCAGGGGTACTGTTCTCAGAAAAATGCCCAATATACACAGTATCAACCCAGGGGGCTTCTTCAGTGGCCACTTTAAGTACAGTCCAATTAGAAGGAAATCCATTAGCATAAATATCCAGGGATACCACTGAGAAAATGTCCATTGAACCACTCTGGATATTGTTTTTGCACCTATCACATCATATTCAATTAATTTAACAATCTTTTTCGTTTAGTTTTTGTATTATAGCTGTAGACAGTTATTATATTTCTTTTACTTTGACAACTAAGGCAATCCTTTTCAAAAATGCAAAGGATCAAGGGCAAGTCTCTTTGCTTATGTTAGATATCAAGCAGTGGGTGGAGAGTAGAAGGGATGAAAAAAAATGAAATTGTCCTCATTGATCGATCTTATTTGAAAAGATTCCTACTCACCCCTATCCAAAAGCTGACAATCTCCATTCAGCGCCTCGCTTTGTGCCCCAACACTAATTATGTGCGAATCTAAAAAAGACCCCACTGTGGTACAAATTCTCCCCCCCTCCCTTCTCTCTTTTCAGTGGACACCAGATCCTTGGCAGGCTTACAATGTCTTAGTTCTCCTCAAGTGAAAGAGCCAGAAAGAGAAGGAATCCAAGTAGCTTTCAGCGAGATGGTAGGAAGTGCAAGTTCCCCTGTCTGCATGCATGAGCTCTGTCTCTTTTGCTCCTCCGCAGTCCTCTGCTGCAATGATCAGAGGGGAGAAGAGACAACCAGAGAAAGAAAAAAAAAGACCAAGGAAAAATCTTTTTAAATATCTGTCTTGCTCTTTTCTCCTCCCCTTCCTGCTTAAGTTTCAGCCGGTCTGTCAACGCATATTATCGTCCATCTTTGGAAGCAATCACTGACTTGTAAGGTTTAAATCCATTCAAGCGTGTAATCATGCTTTCAGTGACGAAAAAAAAAGGATTTAAAGAGGTGAACCCTGTTCACTGTTTTCTTGTATAACAGTATTCCATGTCATCTCAGTGGCTCATCTCGGTTAAGAAGCTGCTTGCATCCCCTGTGGCTTGCAGTTTTCGTTCACTCCCTTGCTCTCCGGGTGTTTTCTCAGCCAGCTGGGAGAGCCTGCTGAAGGCTGGTGCTGGTAGGCAGGCAGGCGCGGTAAATGTGGGAAGCAAAGGAGCGCGCAATCCCTTGCAGCAGAGCAGTACACAGACAGCGCATGCAGAAGCACCTTCTGTTCACTGAGTGTCGTAAGCCACTCACAATTCAGAGTGCTTGCTCTCTTTCCCTCACTCTTGCTCTCTTTCCCTTGATCGCTCACTCACTTTTTCATGCCTCTCTCCTCCTCTTCTTCTCTCTTCCCATCTTCCCTCCTCATTTTTTCTCTTGCTGTGTTTTTCTCTGTGCCTGAGACATTTACATATTCAGAATGGGCTGGGCTTAAACCAGGAGCTTTAATGAAACCCCCCCTTTCCCTCACTCTCTCTCCCTCTCTCCCTGTCTCTCTCTCTCTCTCTCTCTCTCTCTCTCTCTCTCTCTCTCTCTCTCTCTCTCTCTCTCTCTCTCTCTCTC
>JAVQJD010089101.1:0-12233 GCA_036023655.1 Nannoperca australis | reverse complement strand
TATCTAAAGCACTTGTGATTCATCACCAGCACTCATATCATTTGATACGACATCTTGTTGTTTTCGCCCATGATTCTATGCACTTTATGTAAAGCTCTTATTTGGAAGTCGCTTTGGATTAAAGCGTCTGCTAAATGCCTAAATGTAAATGTAAATGTAGTAGTGTTCCTACAAGTCAGGTATCAACTTTGTCAGTGTCTAAAACATGTTCTTGATTTTATAGTTTCATCTTTGCCATCCTGCATGTTTCTTAGCTTTTTCCTGCTTCTTTTGTTTTTACTTTGTGGTTCTACTTGTGTGCATTTGCATGTTTCCCTTAATGTTGCTGTCCTTATTGCTGGTTACCTCACTGAAATAATATTCTAACACACTTGGATGCGGTGTGACTTTTCAGAGAGTGCCATGGCTGTGTGCAATAGTAGTTGATCACTGATGACTTACTTTGGGAAGATCTTTATGGTGGGCACGTGGCATTTCATGTGGAACACTTTAGGACAGCGGTCGCAGCACAGCAGGTCACCACCGTTGATGCAAACAGCACACCAGTCTTCGTTGGGGTCGTCCTCTTTCCCACCGGGATTGCCCGTTCCAGCCGACGCCCTCCCCGCTTTGGTCTCCGTGCCCTTGTCTAAGTTTCCGTTGGTGAGCGGAGCACCTGCCGCGCTGCTGCTGTTCTCGGAGGACAACAAGGTAGTGGTGGGAGATGAGGTGGCGACACTGGAGCCATTTAGTCCAGAACAAGGAGTCTCAGACTGGGGTTCTGTTTTGATGTGCTCCCCTAAAGCCTTGAGGGCATCTTGGCCTGCAGATACGACTCCCAACACAGGGAGCGGGCTGTTCTCCGGACTGTTCATCTGGGGGAAAACAAAAAAAAAAACCTTTTAAAACAGAATGAAAATCTTCTGAATATGCGTCTTATTTATACACGCGTTACTTTACTGTAAGTATGGAGCCCCAGAAGCAATGTCACAGAAAGTTTATTTTGTCACTTTCTTTTCTTATTTTACATTTTCTGTGTTACTTTTGAGGTTAAGGAGAAGAGCAAATCTGGGTATGTCCCAAGTAAATATTTGTCTGTTAAAACCAGAGTTTAGATTTGTTTTGGTCAACAATGTCATCGTATTTTGTTTAATTTACACTTTTACCACTCTCTAAAAACAATGTTCCTGCACTCCTGGACTTTCTATCCACAATAAGCTATTGGAAGGAGACTCCTTATGACAGGGGGAGTCGTATCATCGTGAAAACTGACGACAAGCACACCGCGGCACAGATAACCAGTTACTAACAACTATGGCAGATCAGTGTAGTATGATGGTTTGTGTGAAAACAGTATTCATACCATGCAGGCACTCCTCCCAGAATCTGTCTTCAGAGAAGAAGTTGGACAGCTGTAGCTGTCGTCTGTGCCGGGCTCCTGCTTCACCCTCACCTGCTCCACCGCAGCTCCACCTCCTGGCCCCGCCCTCCCTGCAGAGCTGCAGCTTAGACAAACACAAAAACAACCATGAGCGAAATTATTAATGCACCTGTTTGAACTTCTGAACAACATCAAATCAATTACCTAGTAATTATGACTTTACTTGTTAAGTTCATTGAGACTGCACAGAAGGGATGCCATGGTGAGGAAATTTCTAAATTTTTAAATGACGAACATGGACGCTGAAAAGCGAAAATGTACTAAATGGGTTTCATAAAAAAAAAAAAAAAACAGTGGGGAGGGAGGGCAAGTAACATAATCGGTGTGTAATTGGTTTATGCCCAAACACCATGTAACACTTGTAACACCATGATACAGAAGCCTACTGCATGGTATCATAGCTGTAGTGACTTCAGTCAGCTAACTTGGCCTCGTATGTTCTTACCTGCCTCGGCTGCCTGTGCTGGATGTGCTTGAAGGTCGTGCTGGTGTGTGAGCATTCGACAGGCCTGCAGGCAGAAATGAGACAGCAAACAGGTGATGAAGCAGCACTTCTTACTGCCCAAGTACATGCACGCTTCATTTCTCTACAGTGGATGTAAACAACGTGTATCTACTAAGGACATACAGGATATGACGTTGCAACATTGCCAATATTTTACATAAAATCTTTTTTTTTACAATGTAGTGAGATATCATGATATGGTAATTTTATAGAAACCACATTTAGGAATGGCTTATACATTAAAAACTTATTGGATTTGAGTATTTGGCAGAATATTAAGTTCCTCTTTGTTACATTAGTCGCTAACACTGAATCCTTCAAAAACACTTCATCAGAAAGCTCTGTTACAGGTGAATGGGAGTTGATGGGCTTCAGTGGGTACCTGAAGATCCAGAAGAGTGTGTGGACAGTCCAGGAGAGGGGTTCATGTCCACGGAGCCCAGCTGATGCTGCGTGCTGGCTGTGATGTAACGGGATAGGAGGTGTCCAAGGTTACTGGAACCTGCGTCCTCCAGCTAGCGACGCCAAAAAAGCACAGCGGGAGGGAAAACATCAACAGAGCATCAAGTTACTCAAGGGATGAAAACATGACTCAACCAGGGAAAGGATCACCAGCCAACAGACAAATATTGGGACATTTTTTGTCCCTCCATATCTTTCCCAGTCAAAAGGTACATTTAACACATGGATACAAATTCACATATTATTTAACAGTTTATCTTAATGCTAAATATGTGATCCTTTTAATACATTTCTAACTTTCATTTAAATGTAAAAATCTAAAAGTAGCAGGTGAATAAAGAAAACATTTCGGTCCTACCCTGATTCAAACACATAATACATGGATAGAATGTGCGCACCTGAATGGGCGGGATCTCAGGTAGGCAGGGCAGGTTCTCAGGATTGGTGACGGAGGGGATGAGCTCGATAGGACCTATGATGGGGCTGGCAGGGCCGCGGTGGGAATGGGCCCCGGCCATACTGGCACTGGTGGGACTCGTGGGGTTGGCATTATGGAGGGATGCCACCGGGAAAGGGCCTGCATGCCCTGGGTTGGAATGCTGCACAGAGAAAGACAGAGTAGGAGGGATGGAGGAAAAGAAGACCAAAAGAAGGAGGGAAAGAAGGAAGTGAAATGACAAGAAGGAAGAAGGAAAGAAAAAAGGGGGGGACAAAGGAGGGAGGACAGGAACAATGAGGCAGGTCATTCACTGACTTATCAAATAGTCTTTGTTGTAAAAAACAACATGGTTGCATGATCATGCATTTGAGTGACACATGCTGCACAAGACACACAAATGACAAAGTAGGAAAAGGTGCCAAACCCCTGATTGTAGTAAGAAACGAAACCTTTGGTGGCTCATCTCAGATTCTATAGACATCTGGACACAAAGAAAAAGGGGCTGGATATAGTGGCGGTTTCTCTTACCTAGTCTTATATGCATACATTTTCACACTGTACATGTTTGACTTGAGCAAATAAATCAGCTGTATATGTATAGAAACATTGGCGAGACAGCGTGAAGCAGGGCTGAATGAGGAAGCAGAGGAAGAAAACTCAAACAACTTTTGAAAACCTGTTTTATTTGGCTCGCGTCTGAATCTCGGGTTTGGAAGGTCAGTTATGCCAGTATTTTATTGAAATCATTGACTCAAATTAAAATTAAAATGTTCCACTTGTGTGCACAAAATTACAAAAAATATATAAAAATATGAATTTAGATGTTTGAAAAATGTGCTAAAACCTCATTTACAAACAGTTTTCCGTGCACTCCCAAGTATGACCCTGCCATAATTATATTGAAACTGAAGGTGAAATGCCTTTTCACCTACAATATGCTTCTTACAATGTCCCCTGTGGAGTTTCAGACCTCTAGTGGCGCTATCAGTGGGTCTCCATTTTGTTTATCTCGTGCACACGCAAAAAGAAGTACATGTGGACTTTTGCATTTAAATTTGAAGTCTGTTCAAATTGGTAATTCAGAAACAAAAGTTTGCCTTTTCATTTGAATAAAAGGCAGCATTTTCCCAGACTTGTTCTGAGGAATCTGTAGTTGCGGATGAAAGAATAGTGGGCAGATAATCTAACAGCCCTTTTCCACTGTAGGAACTTAACAAATGTAATGTCACGTGCAGCCATTGTTGCTGGATATGGCTTGGTTGCCATAGTTATTTCGGCAGTGCTTGGGAGGTAATACTATATGCAAGTTCCAGGTGGTTTCAGGCATAGTTTCAATTTAATTTGGTCAATGTTATTACATTTTCAAACATGAAAATGGAAGTTGGATTTCTCAGCTTAGGTTTCTTATATCGTGCACACGCGGCTAATTTCACTTCGATTCAATTATTCTATTTGACTACTGGCAGCTCTGAACTCAATACCTTAAAGTTACAGTGGATAGCAGCGCCACCGGCCTTCTGTCCAAGCATGTGTGTATCTAAAGAGTTCAGATAATTAGCCTATATTCAGACTCAGCTGACCGGACTTACAATACTGATACAGAGTTTTACCAATAAAGTTATTTTGAGAGTCAGATAACAACAACAACAACAACAACAACTGAGCTTTTCACTTAAATACATAATGTAAACAAATAAAAAGAAGCCCTTAAATGAGAAGTGGTAGGAGTGGGATGCTTTACAGTTAAAACACAATCCTGTTAGTGCTCTCTGGTGGACAAACTATCTAATGACATTTTTCTAAACAAACTGAAGAATAAAAGCCACAAACAAGAAAAAAATTTATCAAGTAGATTCAACATTTTTTACTAGGTGCTGAAAATAAAGCCAAATAAAACCTCACTTCCATGTCTTTTAGTATTCGATTTCTATATTAGAAAGGCAGTTTGGCCTCGTCCCGTGTCCCGTCTCACAGTAGAACTGACATCTTGAGTTGAACCATCTTTTAACACGTCACGTTTGCATATCAGTACATCAGTATTAGTTTACACAACATTTTCAGAAGCAAATGCGTTACACAAAAAAAGTCACATGTAAAATCCAAACATTATCCTATATCCACATCACACGTTACCCCACAGTGAAACTGAGTGTGTTTGTACTGACCTGTCTCTGTAGCTGAGGCTGCATCATGGGGGGGTACTGCTGTCCGTTATGTCGTGGCTGAGCCGTGGGCATTCGGCCTTGTGGTGGACCCGGGAGACGCATGTGGTGGGAGGAAGGGTACATGGGTGGGCCTGGCCCACCATTCACACCTCCAGGCCCTCTCGGCAGCTGCTGCATACTGATGAGCCTTGGAGGCTGTCAAAACCAAAAACATATCCCGAGTGAATGAAAACCCGATCACTGGATCTAACACAGCCATGGCAACTTATGCAAACAGCAGGGATCTTTACAGGCAGTCAATTACAGGATAATTGCTTGACTCCTCGATTTGTCGTTCTACAGAAAACAGACGAATTATCAATTCATCGCTTCTGTAATTTATCCTTCAGAAATACCAACTATTCAACGTTTACAGCCTCGCAAATGCTTCCTGCAAATGCTTTCACTGTTTAACAACACTAAAATGTAGTGATCTTTTATCAATTTCAGTGCACAGTAAACACCTTTCACAGGCCTGAACCTTGCTGGAGATAGGTAATCCATCACAGGGCTCGTTACGTTGAATTTATTTTAAAGTTATGATGTTATGTGTGGACGGTCTCACTGCTGGTAGCTTCAAGGCTGCAGCCAAACAGCAACAACTTGAAGCAAATTTGGGGCATTTTGGCAACATCAGTGCTTGAAGACTTGCTGTTTCCTTGGTTCGATTTTGTGACAACATGAAACGCCTTCTAGCAGTTGTTTCTGAAATCATGAATAGCATCCTTTAAACACACCACCACTACTACTAATAATAATAAAGAATTGTTTGGTGCAGTAAGAAAAAGATTTTGATGTAAGCTTCTAATAATTTGACGTGTCAGGTGGGTGATGACTGGTGAATGTTTTCCATACCTGCTGTACCATGGGTGGGCCAGGCTGTCGGGCGTGCTGCTGGGACATTTGGGAGGCGATGCGCATTTGTTGCTGGATCTGCTGCTGGTGGTGCTGCTGGTGCTGCTGGTGCTGGTGCTGCTGCTGCTGCTGCTTCTGCTGTGCGTAGGCCGCCTGCTGCATGTGCTGCAGCCGGAGCTGGGCCAGGTTGATCTGTCCTGGGTGTTTGCCGGAGTGACTTTGGCCCGGTGAAATAGGCGGTCCTCCTACCATCACACTGGGCTGTTGCGCAGGGGGTGGCTTCTCAATTACCAAATTACCTGCAATAAAACGTTGAGGGAGGACAATAAGCATAATTTAAAATGCACATGCTCTAGACATTCCTTTATCTAATTTATGTGGCAGGGTACATTGATCAGTAGCTTACAGCGTAATCTTCACTCTGTTTATGACTTAACAGCAAATTAGGACTATTCTCAGTCTTAAACTTGATTAGAATAAATCAATAACAAACTGAAAGTCAATATTTAAGACAGAGAAATATTGACTGATGCTTGATAATAATGTAACAGGCTTCTCTCACCTAGATTCACCACATTTTTGGCCCAGAATGTGGGGTCACAGAAGAAGCGCACAACACCGTTGGCCTGGGGCGCTTGCTCCAGTCTAGCCTTGAAGAGCTGGCGAAGCTGGAACAGGATCTACACACACGCACGCACACGCACACAGAGAGAATAATGTTCTTCAGTTACTGAGCCGGGCTATATAGGAGCAACAAACAGCTCATCGATCAACATGGCCTTTGGAAGCATTAATCCACAATCCCACAATAAAGTTATCTCAATTATCTAAACGCAACGCTTTTTTGCGATCACAAACCAGTCATGTTGTATGCAACTGTAAATACGGTTTTGTTCGGAGCACAGCGTCAGCTTGAGCCTCTCAAACTGCTGAACATCTGTGGCTCGTGAGAAACATACCAGCCTCTTGCTGTAGAGCAGAGCAGTGCTGCTTCCAGTGGTGATGGCCCAGTGGCAGAAGTTGAGCACATGGTGGATCTGTTGGGCCAGCTGGGTGGTATCCTTGTGCTGAGCCACAAGCCTCATACTGCGCTCTTTGGTTACACTCTAGATAGAAAGTGAGATTATTCTGGTTAAAGAACTGCTACAGACAGACCCTGAACACCCTAGTTAAATGAATGACGAGTCAGATTCATATTTAATGATCCCCGTTGGGAGCTTGGGTTATTGCAACAGCTGATAACAGAGTCGTTTTACAAATCCATGCGCACAGTTTACAAATCCCAGTTTTGAAATCTGTGCGCACAGATTATGATTCTGAGAAAACTATTTATAAAACGTGCCTCTTTTTCTCAGCTGACCCCAGGCGCCTCCATAAGAGGGTGTGAGTACATAATGTGAAATATGTGTTGTTGGATGGCTCATTAGATTTTTATGTGCAGAGTTCAGACACACACAAACTAGACAACAGCTTTTCAATATGTTGTGTAATGAGTATGTTTCAGTGCAGTGAAACTATTGTTTTAAACCCACTACAATAAATGAAATAATTATCTAAGTGATTACCTCCAACTGCTGCAGTAAGGACTTGCCCTTCTTGTTGATCTCATTAATAAGAGTAAACACTGCAATTTTGATCTCGTGCTCCACCTTCTTATGCGTCTCATTCAGCTCTTTTAACCTTAATGAAAACAAAAGAAGACGGTAAAACACACCAGCCACCAATACACATGCTGACTGCAGATGTCAGCCCACTGACATGGGTGTTAACATACAGTAACCATGTCAATAGGCAGCACAGGAGAGGAAGCAGGTGATGAAAAACTCGCACCTGCTTTGCACCTGAGACACAGAGTAATGCACATAGTTCTTCTTTTCCTGTAGTTTGGCCACGCTGGTCTCAATGATGCCTTTGTGGTTCTGGAAAGCCTCCTCCAGGAACTGGTACCTGAGAGTTGAGGGGAAACCAACTTTCAATGAACTGAACGACTAGTTGTGTTAAACAAAATAGGAAAGGGTCAAAAAATGACTCAGGATTCTAGTGGATGAATGCAACTACTGTCTCTTGCTATCAAGTGTAAAAGATTTATGAGAACCTGAGTGGGGAATTCTTGCCTTCACTATATGGTGGGTGAGAACAGTAATGATTTTCTGTCTTTCCAGGTGGAAGCCTCCATTTACCTTGCAGAACTTGTGGTCAATGCCACAACAAGCACAGCACAAGGCTGTGATCAGAATATAGCGCTTTCTACCCGTTTCCTCTCATTCCCCCATTCTCACACACACCAATGGTGGCGGAGCTGCCATGCGAGGTGCTGGCACGCCTATCTGGAGCAAATGGGGGTTCAGCGTCTTGCTCAAAGACACTCTGAACGAGCCCCAGCTGCTATTGGATATGCTGCAATCTCTGAACCCATCGTCTATTGTCTGACAGGGTAACGGGACTTCTGGTGTAGCCAGTAGATATCTAGATAATGATGAATATCCACGCCAAGACTTCCTCTTCCGTCGCTGGTCATTGTTTAGAGTCAATGTGATAATGAGATACATAAATAAATGTGTTGACAAACCATAATGTGGGAAAAAATGATTGCCATCGGTGTGCCGTTGCTGTCCCTGTATTACCTCCACGAGGAGGGTGACTGATGTGACTGCTTTGTAAATCTGTTTGTTCGTGACCAACACATCTTGAAAGCTGATGGTTGGATTGGAATAAAATGTGGTAAGCACATTCACACTCCCAGCTACACAAACATAAAACGGTGGCCATGTGGTTCACTGTGATGGATTGCCTATCTAAAGCACGTTTCCGCTCTCTGCAACTGATTTTCATAATGTACTGAAATGAGCTGAAACCAATGGCTGCCTGCAGGACAGGCAATGAATCAAAACCCTTATGGTGTGCTGTGGGAAATGTCAGCAGTAACATATATACACAAGTATATGCCAACTGTAATTAATGGCCTAAAACATGCCAAACCAGTATACAAACAATACGCCACTTTGAATTGACACCAACAGTGTTGCAAATTATTGACTAGTGGCAGAGTTAGTCAAAAAATACTGGAACCTTTTCGTTAAAGAAGCGGATAGACAGGAGAACAACAGTCCCTTAGTAGTAGAAGAGTGGCCTCAAACGTTAGTTGATGAGAAGTCTTAGTCGAAGTTTTCATTGGTCAGTAAGTCACATTCACAAGGACACATTCAGAAGAATTTCTTATTAGCATCGTCGTTAACAGGTGGCTCGCCTCGCCTGTGTATGTGTAATATATATTTAAATTATTAAATGAATATCATAAATATGCAACTACTAGTCGACCAGGAGAAGCTTTGCCCTGCTGTGAGCGGTGTTGAATATTGAGTTACCTGTGCTCCTTGTGCTCCAGCAGCTGGCAGTCCCTACAGGTCAAAGTGTCACAGGTCTCACAGAAAAGCTTCAGAGGCTCCTGCTTGTGGATGGGACAGAAAACAGGCCTCTGTCCTGACGTACCAACAGACTCTATAGACACACAGGAGAAAAGACACCGCTGATGCTTAATTGGAGAGAGAGAAATAAATAGAGAGGCCATTTAATCGTAGATTTTCAGAGAACAAAAGATTACGTTTTGTCAAAGCCCCAGTAGTTACATCTGGTCAGAGCTTGGGGGTGTGAGGCACACCAGCTAGAGGAACCATCTAAGCAAGCAGAGTCTGCAGCACTGTTACCATGGCAACAGCCTACCAGCAGCACCACATTCACTGTGCTTCAACTAGGGTTTGTCTTACTGAGGCTTTTGCAGTTTTAGCTCCAGTAAATACTGGGCGGTCCTTCGACGTGAGAGTCGGCCATCTTACCAGAAGCAGCGTCAGCGTCCTCCTTTGTGTGAATCTTGTGGTCCTTGGTGATTTTGACCCTCTGATGGGCCTCCACGCAGGTCTTGCACAGCCATTCTCCACACTCCACACAAAAGCCTATGGTTCCTGCGTTGTCTTCGCAACTTGTGCACACCTTGAGAAGATAACACCAATGAGCATCTAAAAGGACTTTACATAGAATCAGAGGTGGACTCATAAGCCCCTTTTCCACCAACGTGGAACCGAATTTCAAACCGTTCGCAACGATAAATTGGTCCAGGAACCAGAAAAGTTGGTACCCAGGTTGAAAACAAACAAAAAAAGCCGGTTTTCCTTGGCCTTGGAGTCTGTTGATGAAGAGACTGAGCACACAGTGTACAGGTCTCCACTTTTATACACCTCTATTACCCCTCCATCTGTGGGCCTTAAGACAGGGCACCACCTGTTGACTCTCACATATTGGGCCAGACACCATCTTTTTTCTTTTTATCAATTTCTCCCTTGATCAGTAAATAATCGTGTCTTATTCTAGGTGATTTCCGTCCCCTGATAGGCCGGATATTCTTGGATCAATTACAAACCCTTTATACATTTCATACCGATTCATTACCAGTGATTCGGCTTCAACGTTTATTATTACCCACACTGTGTCAACACAGTACTTTGTTGATGTACTTTGTAAACTAGTTGTTTGGATCACTAATGTGGTCTGATGGTGACACTAAATAAAATGTCACGACTTCTCTAAAGTCACTTGGTTCAGAGTTTAATTCTTGAGAATCAATGTACAATGTGCGCAGATGCATATTGTGGTTTTACTGGTGGAACTAGACTAGAGGATAGCCAGTGTAATCAAAACAAAAACAAGTTCCTTTCTATATTTAGGAATAGAGGTTGGTTCCTTTTTGCACATTTCACTTCAGCAAAGTCCCAGAAAAATCTGAACATCTCTTAATCTTTAAAATGATCTTGGCAGCTATTAATGAAGTTATCACACAAACCAGGTTGAGGCTCGCCCTTCCACCAAGAACGATTGGACAGCATTGTTAATGAAATTAGCTGTATAAAGAGTATGACTTTAAGCGACATGTCTCTGTGTGATATGTAATCCACTACATCCATCAGCAGTCATTGAAAGAAAGACTGTTCCTGTAATGCCAATGTATTACCCATCTCTACATACCCACCTGGCTTTAAATTATCAATACAAAAAAAGCTTTTCAAAAAAATGTGGAGCGTATGATCCGATTCTTAGTATTAATATTTGTTCTGGACTATATCTACATAGAACTGACAAATCAAACGTCGCCTTGTCTTTGTTTTTATGAGAAAATAAAAATAAAAAAAACAGCAGAGGAAAGCCCACACGGCAAAGCATCGATGTGGTCCCACCGCTCTGACATACCTGTGCAGCCTTTTCATCCGACGTGCTGGTGGCCTCTGTGGTGTCTTTGACAAAGTAGTTGTCAATAATGTCACTCTGTTTGTAGTCCTGGTGGCACACCGAACAGCGCATGACGTTTACTAAAGACACAAGAGACAGAAACGAGAGTCAAATGAGACCAGTGGGCTACAAATCCCAATCTTAGCGATATTTCATTGGCGACTGATGAAGAAAAGTTTAAACAAAAAGGCATCAGGCTCATATGCACGCCATTACACGAGTTCTCACCAAGTCCCCATAACTCTCGCAAAGAATAGTTCAAACAAAACCAACATAATATGATTAATAAGAGGCCTTTAGCAGACTTTCTGCTTATTTCCATAATTTCCTTTAGGTACATTTCTGTTGTTATTAAAAACTCTTGGCACCGTGGTACACCCACTACCTATTCAAGGGGGGCTAATTGATTTAGCGCTCGTCTCCAAAAGATTCAATCTCATCTTCCTTGGCATTTTTATTAGAATATTAAATCACAGGGCCAACGAGGACTGAATCGCTTAATCACTTTAGATGGCTTCGTTAATAGAATTGGTTGAATTGCTGCTATAATCATACACCCCAACAAATAATTAGTTTAGCGCATTAACTTTGCTACTTTAAAAAAAAAAAAAGTCTAATATTATGCACAAGATTAAACTTCACAGTTTTAAATTGAGTTAGCATAATATCACTACTTATCTACCTCATAAACCCATAAATTCTCCCTCCCTCCCCCCCTCAGCCAGCTGAGGTAAAAACCAGTTTGAGCCAGTTTGAGCCGGTCTACACTGGCTCCAGCAGCACACAGCCGGTTTGTGTGAGCTCCAGCTGCATGGGTCCCTGAGTGATTGGTTGTGAAAGTAACTGGACTGAGACTGTGTTGAGAAACACACACAAACCCCAAATACACACGTGTACAAAACCAAATGTGTCACGAGCTGTCACTTTGAACTGGAATAGTCCATGACACCCCCCCCAAAAAACACACACACACACACACACACACACACACACACACACACACACACACACACACACACACACACACACACACACACACACACACACACACACACACACACACACACACAC
>JAVQJD010089098.1:0-10396 GCA_036023655.1 Nannoperca australis | reverse complement strand
GGAGGTGCGGCTCTGCTAAAGGTGTCTGTTAGCTAGCTACTAGCTAGCAATAAATCTGTCATTAATGGAGATTAAACCTAAATGTACAGCTACTAGACGGACAGCGAGCTAAATATAGAGCTACATTACATGATGAGACGAGAGGTCGGCCTAGGATACTTTAAAGAATATATTTGGATGTAACCCCTTTGTAATCACCAACATTTTAATTAGTAACTGTAATTTAATTACATATTTTTCTTAGGAACCGTAACGGATTACAATTATATTTATTTTGTAATTTAATTACGTAACGCCGTTACATGTAACTAGTTACTCCCCAACACTGCATGTAAGTCACATTTCACTGTGTAAATCAAGGTAAAGCTAATTTTAACTATGTTATATAGTAAGGCAAGGCAAGGCAAGTTTATTTATATAGCACCTTTCATACATGAATGCAATTCAAAGTGCTGTAGGTGTGAAATGCCTAATATTTTATTGACACGTGTTTTGAGAGTAACATTTTAGCTACATATTTAAATAAATGCATAATAAGTACAATATCCCCTTCTGACACATCAAATAAAATAAAATTGCAATACTCAAGTAAAATTTTAGTTCCTCATAACTGTACCTAGGTAAAGTACTTATTTGACAGACTGTCAAACAGTTAAAAAAGAAAAAAGAAAACCCTTGATTGTGATACTACATCTACAAACCCCTTATGAACCTGAAGAACATCATGTATGCATTTATTTATTTAAAATGTATTTAAAAAATATATAACCCTTAATGTGTTTACCCTTTCTTGTCCTCGTTGCCATGGTGATAAATTATTCTTTCCTGTCAAGTCAAAAAGCAGAAGTAGCATGATGATACTCTAGCAACCACACTTTTAAGTGTAAAGAATGGGACGCAGACACTAGAAACCACTGTCATAGAATTGTTTTGCAAGGACCACACTTGTACTACAGATACAAACATTGTACACTGACTCACACTTCTCTTTATATTGTTTTTATTTTATGTAACATCACCTACGTTTCACCTACTACAAATACCCAAAAAGGCTGTATAAGAGAATATATACAGTAAATGTTTCATTTGCTCATGTAAATTCTACCGGCAGTAAATTTACTCAATATTCAAATCTTTTAATTACAAATTGCTGTGTTGCCCTCCAGCAGGTTGATTGCAGCTTGCATAGGCAATGATGAGCATGCAAATGTACAAAATTAAGGTATATCAGGTTTATAACCATCAAATGAACACGTCCACACTACAATCAAAGCTGGAGCTGAAATTTGTCTGCCACCAATGTGACACAGTTGACAACCAAAGCTTTCATTAGATATTTCCTGGCTGCAAGTGGCAGCCTGTAATCAAATCTCCAACTTAGTTATGTTGTTAGCAGTTTGCTCACATTCCTGCCTCCGCATGTGGTGAGGGGAAATCTATAACTCGTCCCATAAATGGAACTGGCGGTAGAACACAGTCTTGTGTAGGAGTTTAGCACCATCCTCCGGGTGTTCGGCTCATTCATTCCATCCCAAGTAGCGGAAGTGTACAGAGAGGAAAAAAAGAAAAGAGGAGCAGAGATAAGGAGAACATGATTGGAAGAAAATGTTGCAGGCACATTTCATTTATACGTTACTTAAATGAAAGAGTGCATTTGATAAATGAAAGGGGCATGGGAGATAGTGATAAGAGGGAGACAAGAGAGGAGCATTTCCTGAGGATCATTAGAGAGAAGGAACTGTGCAAGGATTCATTAGCATGGGGTATGGAGTCCCAGTCTTGATAAATGTTCCCAAGGAGCAACCAAGAGAACAACGGCTTTACAAGTGATGGAGGAAGATAGCCAAAACAAAACTTGTATTCTGTAGACAATTAAAACTTTCCCACACTAAACACACACACACACAAAAAGACACAGTAGACTACGAGAGGTCCCTCCCCAAGGCCCAGTCAATCCATCAGAGGCAGAAGTGTGTCATGGGATGGGGCAGTGCCAGTCACCTTGGACACGGGGTGTAGGCCGGGTTTCACGGCACACTGGACATTAATGCTCCTCCCTCGCTAGAGGTCAATAACTTGGCACACTCAATCACATGCACGGGCATGTGTGCATGCACGTACACCCACACATATATTCTCACTGCACAGCCATTTTAACACTCACCTTTCCATTCAGAGGCAGGATCGAAGGAGTGATATGGATGGTTGGAGTGAAAAAATTACCTTTTAATGGGCAGCGTTGAGCTTCTGTATACAGTCCACAGTTCAAAATCGTACAGTGTAGCGCTACATCGCATTGTTATCTACTCTATGAGCTTTGTCTCCCCATGTACTGTGGTGGCTTTGCCTTCACTGTTGCTAAATATTGTGACCCACATTACTGCAGTGTAATCCATTCTTAGATTATGATGTGCAAAGCCAGCCAAGCGTGGTGCTTTAATCAAAGCAAGTGATCCATTTCCTGCACCATCCATCTGACACGCCAGCAAATTATGCTTCATCAATTGTCCCCCCCAAAACACACGCCAAGAAATGGTAAATGCAACGGTGAAAAGAAGTATACCGGGCGTTCAAAGAGGATTTGAAAAACAAGGACAATGTTTGTGATTTACAACAAGCCGGTAAAGTTTGGCTTTTAGGGTTAAAACCTCATATTAGGAACATTATATAGGACGTTATTAGGAAGGGACAGCATTTAAAATTATTTTGTCCAACAATGATCAACATCACTTTAAAATGTGCCAATGTGCATTGTCCCTGTAAATAAATAAAAAAATAAAAGTTAGAATGACTAATAAAATGATTTAACCTTGTGGTCATCGCAGTGTAAAATTACCCCCTTGAAAAACAAACAAAAATTTAAATCAATGATTGAAATAAGCCCAATCTGCACAAAATGCTTAAAACATTATTTGGAGCTTGAGACCTCGTCAAGGGGGACTGTGCTCAGTATACTTTTGTTTGATTGTTCGTATGTTGGTGCATTCGTTTTAGCAATGCTTCAAGAAACACTGTAGACTCCTTTGACAAAAAGCAGTAGCAGCACAGCACAAGTCACATAAGCGTGACTCAGGTTTATGTTGATGTGATGCATTCAGACGGGAAACAGCTTTGAGATTTTCTACCTGCATTGGCATCACTGATAGATTGCGTTCAACAATTCTCCTCCACCTACACGGATACGTTTCCAAAGGGTCAGAGAAGGCCACAAATAAACATATTTTTACACCCTAGTGGTATCTAACTATGCACATAGTTTAAGTTTTATGTGCTGAGTTTTTGTATCTGAACTGCCATCCTAAGATAGGAGTGGTGAATAGAATTTGAATCATGCTGTTCAAAATCCACCGCTTTTTTCCTGGTTGGAAATTGTTTTAATGAAATGCTAGGTCTGGATTATACAGTGACAAGGACAAGTTGTTGATGAGTTTCTCAATAGACATTTTTTCAATGATCTGAGCACCACAAACCTAATTCATTTAACCAGTTCATAGGGATGACAGCAGACGTTTGAGAGACGGCTATCTTTACAACAATTTACAATTTGGTACACAAAGTTAGGAGCAATTGCTAAGGAACAAGTCAGAAATTATATCAGCAGCAATTAGATAATTGATGAATTGTTAATAAATAGGTCTTGAATAAATCTAAATAGCAGGCTATGTAGTAGATAATTAAAAAAGTAATCCCTCATTACTTCATGATTAACATAACAAAAAGAAACCAACACTGCTTAGCACTCAAGTCATTTTTTTTAAAGTTTTTTTTTTAATGCCAGTGAGCTTACCCTTTATGGCCTCCGTATTTTTACTCACTCAAGAATGGACCCCTCGACTCTTTTCATCCTTGACACTCCACTGAAGCAGTTTCAAAGTACCAGTTTACTAAATAAAATGCATAGCCTCAGTGTGTTGGCTTAAGCTTGTTGAGTCTTTCATCTATAGCAGCAAGCCACGCTCCTTATAGTTTTCCAATAGTGAATACAGCTTGTCCTTGTTCTGTTGTTCCCTCCAATAAAAAAAAGAGTTATCTATAAGCCTGGTAGGCTGGTTCTAGGAAAGGTGCCATCCAGATTATATGGTACTAACAGGATCGGCATGGGTGGATGAGACCGCAAGGAAAATAAAAAGGGGCCTGCTATTGATTGTGCTCCTGTTAGACTGGCTATGTTTTTTTATTGGGCTTCTTGAGTGCTTGTTAGCAGGACATTTAGGCATCATGGTGTGTGTGTGTGTAGTTTATTCTAAAGCAAACTATTCTTCATCAGTTTCTTTGATTTGCACCCAAATGCTTGTGGGAAGAATGTTTTTGCAATATTAAAAAATCCATAAAAAGGAGTAACTGCCCAGAATGAAGTGTAATAACTTATGTGCAAAAACTACTCTTGATAGGCTTGATGCATTTCTGCGCGATGCCTTTGCCAAAAGCTCAAATACTTTTCTTCGATCCATCAGTGATACCGGGCGTGGAGCCCCACTTAAAAAGGGACCCAACCCTCATCAGTCATTAAAACAATGTAGCATACAAATTGTCCATACCATAAATTAAATATCATGCAAGTCACCATGTATGGATAACCTCTGTGTATTTGTATTTTAGAAGACATGGTTGTCAGTTAATTTGCATTAGGAGCAAGATTATGTTTATATTAAATGCCACTGTACAATAAATGCTCCTGAAGTGTTTAAGCTTTATATCAGTGGGACAGCAGACTCAACCTATCAACATTTGTGATGCAGGATGTGAACCCTTGTCTTTGACATCAAGATTCCTGTGTTTTTGTACACTCACTATTCACCCAGATGGTTTCTTATTTTTTAAAGGAGATTGGGTTACTGTGTAAACTCCTGTGTTTGTGATGAAGATGTCTTCTTGTGAAAGACTGTTTTTTCCCCATGTTATCACTGGACAGTTCAGATCCACCTACAACAGCTGGCTTTCAGGATCACTGTGCTGCTCGTGCCGCTCTCTCAGCTTGCCTTCTAAGTCCACCCAGCAGGCAAGTGGGGTTCCGGCTGAGATCAAAAAGACCACCCTGAATGCCAATGGAAGTATAATCCCACCTTCACTTTCTAGCCATTGCAACATTTGGAGCTGATACCAGTGAAAGGTTTACCCAATACAGCTGCAATTCACCTCCACCAATGAAGGACACATGAGGGGAGAGGGGACTTTTTGTTGGTGTCCAGGCATCTTATGATAGCTGTAGCCATCTTGGAAGTCTCTCTTTAAGACCAAACGGAAGTTATGTTTTTGATTTAAAAAAGGATGTCAATCGATGTTGATGAAGTACTCTGGCAACTCCTTTATTTGGATAATTTCATAAGCAATTTAGTTTGCTCTGACCACTTAGCCACTGTCTAAAAACTGGGACTTCGTTTCATCCCTTTGGATTTTGCAAACATCACTCTCTTATCAGCGCAATGCGTAAACAAGTTGTCACTCAAGTCAGCAGTCATTGCTAATTAGATTCTTGCTGGCTTAATTTAATATGTGGGACGCTTGTTACATTTAAAATCTCATCAGAAACACATTTTAAACTGCCTGTGTTGAAAGAGGACTGTACTTTTACAGATTGATTTAGAAAGATCTTGGATCTAAGGATATTACTGTACACTTGGAGGATGATAATCAACTAGAATAAAATGAGTCTGGGTTACAAAAGCTTTTTTTTCCAGCTCTTTCAAAAAGGAGTCATACTGAGCTACTGTATATTTAACATGGGGTTTTTAGCAATGTGGAAAGATAAAAGTCAGCCTCTGAATTTTACAGGAATTACCAGCCAAAAGATTAGCTTGATAATTGCTATGGAAACCAGGACTTTTTTTTCTCCTTTTTTTTAAAGGAACCTCTTTGCACTTTCTAGTGCAGAAATGTCCCATCCTTCTTGTTTGAGCGTCATACTCCTCCTCTTGGACCTGCAGGTCATGCAACAAGCTGCTCCTCCACCCACCTGAGACTAACGTGAGGAATCAAACTTTTTCTGTGACTGCTGTTCACCTTAGTTTCAAACTGCAGGAACATCTGAAGAGACCCAAAATACCTGTGAACAAAGATTTTCTGTAAATGGTTTACTTCCTTCCAAAGCATGCATTAACAAAATATTCACGCAAACTATAAGTATTTTGTTTCTCTATAGGAACACACAAAATAACACTCATGTATTTAGCCCACTGAAGATCGCTTGGGAAAAAAAGCATCTGTCAAGCAATTCAGTAAAAGCGATGTTTGATGCATTACATTTTCCACAGGCATCACCTAAGTTGGAAGGCCTCATTTTTACCAACAACTATTTTATTTATTTTTTGCAGGGAGGGAAGTCAGGTCAAGGTGTTCCATTAAATGGTAGCAATTTAGAAAAGTGGATTGAGCCTGGCTTTCTGATGGCCTGTGTGGCAGGAAAGAGCTACAGGGAAAGTGGTTCAGACTGAGATACTTGTTCTGTAGAGGTCACCTTCGCCTCCACTTCATTGTAAGGAATGAATGCTGCCAAAAAAAACTTCTCTCAAGAGGGCCGAGTTGCTTCATGCTCTCGACTCAGAATGCTTTTGTAAAATAAATCATAACCAAACTTCTGTATGTAGTTTATGAAAGTTAGTTTTTATACCAGTATGAACTACGAAAACCCTTAACAGTCTGTCAGTTACAGTTTCTGTATAATCATTTCCCATTGTGAAAAAAGGACAAAGCAGTGAGCACTGTTTCTGACTTTTTGTCTTGATTTGAGGTTTCCCTTTCTCCTCCTAGGTGCCCTCTTTGAAGCATTTTTATTGATGCCCCCCCTTGTGCCAGCCTTTTTTATTTTATACAAATGATTTTGCAAAATTCACCTGGGGTAAAAGAAAATACACTTGTATTTTACAATGTTTCAAACATGAAGACAAGACATCAAGGAAGGAGGATGCGGGGTACTTTAGATGTGAACATTTCCTGTCACTTTCCATTTTGTATGACAGTACAGTAAGTATGTTTAAAAAGACAACAAAGCACAGAGGAATCAGCAGCTTTTAAGCAACAACTGTCTTGGGGGATCAAAACCATGAGATCCCCATGAAACTGAAGCAAATTTTGATTGAACCTTAACCCTAATACAGACAAACACCTATTTTGTGCAGCAGCTACAATGCTGCTGGACCTGTGCTCCCTAGACAGTGTTTTCAGCAAAATATAATTAGAGCACTTGGTGTTGTCTATGAGCTGACCTTTGAGAGCTTGTAAGGACAGAGCCAGGAACAGCGATGTTTTATATAGAACCCTGCACCCACAGACGGACACTTTGAAAATGAAAAAAGGCTTGGTTTGGAAATGTCATGATAGTCTCAACCAGATTGTTTACTGTTGTGATCTTAAAAAGGCCAGACCTTATGTCATCCATCAGTGTAATATCCTTGATATAGAGTCGGTTATTGATGAATTTTGTACAGTCAGAATCCAGTGCTCTGTCCAATTAAATGAGACCTGTCAATAGAGACTCAATTAATCAGTGCCGTTCTGCACCACTGGAAGAGTGATGATAAATCTAATTGTATAAGTGGGATTATGGAAGTCTAGGTAATATTAAAATCAATAAGAGGGAAAAAACACCAACAAAGCAAAATAGTCTGATGTCCAGCTTCTAGGCTGGGCTTGCTCCTAAGAAAATCCATTTAGGGACCTTGGGACACATAATAATTCAAAACTGGGGGGATTATTTCCTGTGTGCTGTTCTGGCTGAGATATACAGTCCTGAGTCCGTGCATAGGTCAACATCGTTTTTTTAACTACCATCTTGGGAGAGGGCTGAGGCCGGTGCAAAGCTTACAAAGCAGTCATTTTCACCCCGCAGAGAAAGGTTGGTGCCATTTACTGATAGCGGCTGCCAGTTTGAGGATACAGGGAAGAAAATATGCCTGAAAAACACAGCGGGTGAGATAGAAAATTGTATTCAGCATTGATACATCTAGTCTCATGCTAAAACGCCCGGGGTAAATGAATGCAGAATAATCACAGATTGCCCGCTTGAGTAATATCTCCATCACTGTATGGGCATTGGATGAAGTTGGGCAGTTCATTGCTAGACTTTATATGCTCTCTGACGGCGGCATTTGTAGTTAATCACGCCTCAGAATTAATGCAGAGGTAGGGGTTTATGATAAATAGGATAACCATAAGGCCTGCATATATAAATGCTGTTTAAGTATTTTAGGGTCTGCAGATAAATTGCGGCACAGTAAATTGGGAGAGGTGCTGTGTCATGCTGAGAGGTTGCAGCCATACAGCAGCAGAGAATCTTCATTCACAGTGGAAACACACCTGCAATCTATCTGATTTAACAGTGGCTGACAGAGAATCAGAAGAGAGGGGCCTGGGAAAGGGAGTTGGGAGACACTGCATATGAAAAGAGTGAAGGGGGAGAAAGGTTGCAGATAGGTTGAAAGATAAAGGGAGATTGAGTGAAAGTGAGTCCTCTTGGAGGATGGCCGACAGCTTTCTTGTACAGGAGAGAGGAAGTCACTGAAGCGAAAGAGACATCGTCCCCTTTCCTGCCCCTCCTGGAGCTGACACCTCTCTCACATAAAGTTCATCCTCCTTTTCCCACTTTCCCAACTAACTGACTGTCACTCACAGGTATCTTCTTTAACACTTTCATTCTCTGTTGGACTGTATCCATTTCTTTTTTTTTTTTTTTTAAAGACATTGATATAGACTAACCCTATTCCCCCATAGATTTGAGTACCAATATTACACAATTATTCAGATCTAAAAACCTGATACAGTGAGTTGCCATATCTGACCTTAACCACCGCCCCCTCCCCACACACACACACACACACACACACACACTCTGACTGTCAATGTGTAGATACCAGGGCCCCAGGCAGTGTTCTGGGTTTTGAAACCAAGTTAACATAGTGGCCAAATAATTACATCTTCCGGGTCCATCACGTTAATCACGCTGGCCCCAAAATACTTTCCCCATAGGCTTACATGTGAAGGAGAAGTACTGGGAAGTCGATGTACCTTAAAAATGTTGTCTGCTAAAAAACAGCCTTTATTTAAATTATTGTCCTAAAAGTTGTAAAGTTCACTAAAAGGCAAATGCAAGCCCCTCCCCGGGGCAGGAGGGCAGAATCGGGTGGGCCCGATCTCAGTCTTTATGTTGCCAGGCCACTTTTAGACCTATACCTGATGTGGGTGCGTCTTTGCGAGCCCACTCTACTAGGAGCATGTCCGCTTCCGCTGCTCTGTTTTCGAGGCGTTTCAGTGCCAGACATCTGTCTGGCTGCCTCGTGGTCGTCTGCTTCTGTTGATGTTTTCTGCTGGTGGATCACCATGCTGATATTCTGTGTTAATTGCTTTAGTCAGCTTAGTTACTTTGTACGTGTGTGAAAGGCTTTACAAAGCAAGCATAAAACACTGACAGAAGAAATAACACAAATATAGCCCCAGCTTCTGCTACCATGTGGGTTGAGACTGTTTAGATCTGAAAGATACGGGTTGGATTTGCATCTTGGTTTTAGGCATGTGCAAAACTCCAGACTACACAAACTCTTGTTTACATTTTGTATGGGGCTGTTTTTCAGGGTTAAAGAATGCAGTACTATTTTAGACAATACTTTTGCTTCCAACTTTGTGACAAAGGTTTGGGAAAGGCTCTTTCCTGTTTCAACATGACAATGCCCCCTGCCCAAAGTGAGGTCCATAATAAAATGGTTTTCTGAGTTTGGTGTGTAAGAGAAAAAAAAAAAAACTCAACCCCATCTAACTCTTTCGCCAACTATGAGCCAGGCCATATGGTCCAACATCACAAGTTGATCTTGATAATGCTCCTGTGGCATTATCACTTGTATTACCTGAATCAATGGTTCAGGCTTTTTTTCCTGCAACATTTAAGAGATCAGACCTTTTCTCTCTACCAAAAAACCTTGAAACTATTCATACCTTCATTACTTGTGAGTCTCTGGTCTGGTGCAAATTCAAGTATGTTTTAAGCCTGGACTTTTCATGAAAGCTTTTCCTTTAACTATTCAAATAGTGTTTAAATCAGGGGTCTAAAACTCGCGGCCCGCGGGCCAATTGCGGTCCGCATGACGATATTTTGCGGCCCTCTACTTGACAGCAAAGTTTAGGGTTAGTGCGGCCCGCGCATTTTTTCATACGCACGTGTGAGTCGTTGCCAAGCATGCTGAGGAGTATGCAAAATACCAGGAAGATGAGCGAGAGGCCCGGGTCGCCAAACTTAAAACATGTCTACTGAGGCAACAAGATTTGTTCAAGAAAGAAAGAAACAAAGAGAGTGATGCAGCAGTCGAAGCTAGCTACATGGTGAGTGAGATGATTGCTAAAGCAGGAAAGCCATTCAAAGACGGCGAGTTCATCAACAAGTGCATGTTACAGGCTGCAAGTATAGTCTGTC
>JAVQJD010089083.1:0-12144 GCA_036023655.1 Nannoperca australis | reverse complement strand
TCTCAGATCGATATCAGTTCGTACACGTTAATGATGAATCCTCTATGCACACCAAATTTAGTCACGGTGTTCCACAAGGTTCTGTGCTCGGACCAATTCTATTCACCTTATATATGCTTTTTTTATGCAATATTATTAATTGTTATGCAGATGATGCCCAATTATATTTATTGATCAAGCCAGACGAAACCAATCAATTAGCTAAACTTCAAGCATGCCTCAAGGACATAAAAACCTGAATGTCCTGCAATTTTCTTATGTTAAACTAAGCCAAACGGAAGTTATTGTACTTGGCCCCGAACACCTCCGAAACAAGTGTATTGTAAGGCTGACTCAGGCGACCCCTGAACCACCCCTTAGTTATGCTGCTATAGGCCTAGACTGCAGGGTGACTTCTTAGGATGCACTGAGCTCGTCTCTCTCCTCTCCATTTGTACACACCCATATCCCATTAATGCTTGTCACTTATTCACCTTCTTCCCCTTGCTGTTTGCTTCTCTCGTCCTCCTCTCTCTCTCTCTCCTTCTAAAGATTTCTGCAGGTATTTCTGCCTCTGGCGCTGTAGAGTCTGGATCTGTGGTTTCTCCTGCTGCCCCGTGTTCCTGCTCAACTGCCGTTCTTGCTATTATTGTTATACTGTACTGTACTTCCTCCTGCTCTCTCTTTTGCACCCCCCCCCCTTTTAAACCCAAACGGTCAAGGCAGCTACCTAAAGCCTGGTTCTGCTCAAGGTTTCTACCTGTTAAAAGGGAGTTTTCCCTTGCCATTGTTGCCTAGTGCTTGCTCATGGTGGGATCGTTGGGTCTTTGTGTGTGTGGAAGTTGGTCACAACCTGCTCCATGCCCTGAGATAACTTTGTTATGATATGGCGCTATATAAGTAAAATTGAATTGAATTGAATTATCAATTGACTGCAATTTGGTCAGCATTACATGTTGTCCTTCAGTGGTCGCTACTGTCTTTGCAGACTTTGCAGAGACTTTAGTAAGGGCACCACACAGCATGAGAGGAGTACCAGAACCACCATCATCACTCCTACTGCCAAGCCTATACTCTTTAAGGTGTCCAAATTGAACCAGTGCTTATTCCACATTCCATGACCAGCATTCTCAATTGATAATGCTTTCAGCTTAGTCATAGCTTTAATGAATGATCCGTTTGGTGCAGTGTTATTTGGAATGAAAGTACAACAGGCGTCTCCAAACATAGCACAAACTCCTCCTTTCTCTGCCAACAACATGTCAAAAGCCAATCTATTTTGCCATGTCATATGTGAAGTGGCTTCTGTATGTTCCCCCAATGCCAGTAATGCTCCCTCAGTGTGGTTGATAAATCTCTGCTGATTGTAATAGATGTAATTAATCCAATCAACATTTTTATTGATGGTACACCACAAACACAAAACCAACTCAAATCCTGCAGATATCTGATTCTTAGCTTTGAACTCATCGCGGACCCCCCTAGGGACTCTTATAGCGTCTGTCCTTACTCTGGGATCTTCCGTGAAAGTGCTAACTACGCTTTGTTTTTGTCAAACTAACCCTATGTTTTGTACCTCGTTATTAGTGGATCCTTCAAACTTGTCTTCACTAACAATATTTTTCCTGTGCCATCGCCACTCGTACAAGTTCCTGTCCAATTATACAACAGACTGCTTTGCAACTGGTCCTCTCCACACATCCAAAACAAATGAGGAACCGGCACAGTTTGGTACAAAATTAAATTTGGTACTTGGTACGTGCTATTGGGAATTCTGGCAGCCATGACCAATTCCGCCGGACCGCCTGTTATGTTCCAATAATGCGAACAGTTACCCTGGAAATGTCCACGTCTTATTGAAAGTGCCATCAGGCAATCGTCCATGATGAAAACATTAAAATCCACCTTTTGGCCAAATTGGGGGTGGTATCAATGAATATACTGTGTTTTTTACTGTTTACAGTTGGGCATCCGAGGACACTGCCTTTTAAAGCCTCCTGAAAGGGTGAACCTCTAGCTATTATGCACTCCCATTCTGAACTTTCTGATTATCAGATTCTTGTAGGTCCTTATGATTTTCATCCATTTTACCATTCGTATTATTCAGTTGTCTAGCTTTTTTGGTCACACATCAACAATATTGGTACCGTTACAATTATTCCAATCAATGTAAATATGGTCAATGTGCCTCTCATGCCACATCCTGTCCATCTGAATGGATCCCATGGTCTGTGAGGTGTTTCCATTGTTCCTGATTCCAGTGTGAAGTGGTGTTACGTTACCTTACTCCGATAAGATATTTGATTCTGGAGCTGGAGGTGTAGTTGCTCTTTCAGGTGATGCAATCAGCTCTTCCTCACCTTGTGGAGATGGTCCCTCACCTTGACTGTCAGACTCAGATTTGCTTGCTAACCTTTGCAAATTGTCTGACTTCTTGTGGTGTTCGTGCTGAATCTGTAGCTTTGCAGCAATGGTGGAACCAAACAGTCTTACCCTCGACTTTAAGAGCGGTTGGTGTTGACAAAACCATCTTGTATGGTCCTTCCCTTCAGGGCTTGTTCCACTTTCTCTTGAAGACTTTGACATACACACAGTCACAAGGCTGTAATTGTTGGAGCTCCTCAGTAATGTCACTCTTTCGTTCCACTGTTGCTCCTTTGAGCTGTTGGAATATGGACTTGGTTACAACCGTTAAGCGCTGCACATATTTGCCAATCTTGCTCAAGTTGTTCCAGTGGAGGGCCATTTTATGGTCCTCTGAGATATGTTACAAGCACAGGTTTATCCAGTTAGCATCTCATGTGGAGTTAAATGCATTGTGCGGTTAGTCTGTATTCTCATGCCCATTAATCCACCCAGTTCAGTTGGCTATCAGCACATATCTTGGCTATCTTCGCCTTTAAGCTGCTGTTGGCTCTTTTAACCATCCCTTGTGATTGAGGATGGTACACACATCCCAGTCTTCACTGTATCGCAAACTGCTTTATGACATCTATTATACAGTTCACAAAATGGGGTTTCATTGTCTGAGCTAATTTTGTCTGGTATTCCAAATCGTGGCTACGAGTTGCTACAGTTTCTACCCATCTGCTATATCTGTCCACAATGACTAGCATGATGCCGCGCAAATATTACAATTATGCAGTGCCTGATCCACCATGGCCGCTAAATAAGGTGACCACCATGTTCTTTCTATTTTTCACTGGATTACAAAGAGTATAAATCATTTTGGACATGCTACTTTATGTTCAAATGTAAATAAAAGCTGAGAAATATTTTTTTACACAATGATGCCTCTTGTATATCGTCTTATAATCTTCTGGGAGACGCCTGTGTCATTTCCAATCAAGAAAAAACTTGCTGGTTGAATAAAAGTAACTTTAAGTCAAAATTTGCCAGAGGTATGAATAATATTGGGCTTGACTGTACATGTATTGACTACCCTGATATGTCAAAGCAAACAAATACTGTGAGTCTGGATGCAACGGAACACAAGAAAACGTTGAACATAAATCAATCACTGTGTATCACTGAGTGTCTGGTGGAATGTTTGAGAGCAAAGTGTGTGGATCTGGTACCACTGGTGTCTCCGCTTGTACAACTGCATTAACTATTCATAAGTCATGTATTAACCTTTAGTCATCTGAGTGAGGCTTTTTGATAGGGAAGATCAGTGTATTACATGGACTTTTAGTTTTCACTAACACTCCAGATTCTAACAACCCCTCAATTGTTGGTTTTATACCTGTCATTGCCTGTGGTAAAAGTGGATATCGTCTCTTAAATGGCATGTTTACATTAGGCTTTAATGTAATTTTCTCTGGCTGAGCTGACTTTACCAGTCCAATGTCTGTTTTGTGTTTTGATCAAAGACATTCTGGAACTTGCTGAAGCTTTTGAAAAGTTTTTCTTACTTTTGCAGCTAAAGAAACCGCTTGTGAATTTCTCTTGGAGATTAATAAAGTATCTATCTATCTATCTATCTATCTATCTATCTATCTATCATTCAGCATCAACATTATGAGGGCTAGCTGGCCAGCATCACTTGTGTCTGTCACACACCCAAGTCATGGATCTATAATACGCATGTGCCTCGAGGGATGTGAGAATTAATGTGACTGGGGGGAGAACCAAATCATGTACTGTGGATATTCATGGTCCCAATCAGTTTCATACAACATGATAGTAAGATAAGACTCAGACAAGGTCAGACATGGTAGACATATACTCCACATGAACAACATATGCCCTTCAGAACAGTTCCTCTGCTTTAAGCTAGCTGAGGGAAAATATTCAGTTCAAAACTGGTTTAAAAACAGCTTGAAAAGTTTGATGAAAAGCCTGGGGGTTGCTGTTGGTACATTGGAGAAGCAAGCCTCTGATGAAGCGACATGGCAAGTCATCTTTGACAAAACTAAATGAGTAGTAATACACCTCATTAGTTTGCTATGAATGACTAAAATGCCTTGATGATTGTGATTGTCATTGTTCATGATGAACTTACAACAAGCCCACAGGAATATGTAAATAAATATAAATAAATATGCAATTTAAAAATCTGCTCATTAGAATCAATGTTGAGCACATTCATGTTCCGAAATTTTTTCCCATTACCAGTGTGTTTGTGCACAACAAAGTATGTTTTCTGAAGTTTAGCTGATAATGAATGGTATCCTATTGTGTCTCAATGTGTGAACAGGGGGATATAGCTACACATAAGAAAATCTGTCAGTATGTTCTTTTTTTGTTTTGGGGTGTAATGAGGAACACTGCAGCCTATATGTATCAAGGCTCGGGACGCCGGGTAGATAGAGGACTCAGACGTGGACGATATGCCACAGAAAATCACTCTTTTATTCGAGGTTTCACCACAGAATTCCAAAAACGAAAAGCTGTAGAGATAGCCAAGAATAAACCCTCTACTATGGAGAAAAACTTATTTTAACTATTCATATGGTCTGGACACTTAAAGTTCTCTGACTGAGTGGCGCAGAGTTGTGGCTACTAACAAGATCAAAGGACCAGGACGATTTCCACTACTGGCTTCACCCGGCTGACATGAAAAGTGGGGTGGACTCTGAGGGACCCAGGAAGGCACAAGCGTACTGCCGCCGGGTTAACCACCTTGGTAATGGGGAAAGGACCCATGAATCGCGGAGCAAGCTTGCTGGAGGTCACCTGCAGCGGCAGCTCCCTGGTAGAAAGCCACACCTTCTGACCCGGACGGTACACCGGAGCCTTGCGCTGGCGCTGAACCGCCGCCACCTTCATTGCCGGGCGCCGTTGCAGGATCAGGCGCGCCGCAGCCCAGACGCGACGACACCACCTCCTCTTCATTCTCCTGAAACAGAGGAGGCTGGTACCCATAAGCACACTGGAAATGTGCCATTCCTGTGGCAGCCGAGGGCAGAGAGTTGTGAGCATATTCCACCCAGGTGACGTGTCTGCTCCACGAGGCAGGAGACTGCATCACCAAACACCGCAAGCAGGCCTCTAGTGCCTGGTTGAGTCTTTCAGACTGCCCGTTGGTCTGTGGGTGGTACCCCGAGGACAGGCTCACCTTGGCGCCGATGAGCCGGCAAAACTCCTTCCAGAACTTGGAAACAAACTGCGGAGCACAGTCCGACACAGGGAAAACCATGCACACGTAAAACATGAAGCAACCTGACCTCAGCCGTCTCCTTCGCTGAGGGTAACTTGGGCAACGGGACGAAATGGACCATCTTCGAAAAACGGTCCACCACTGTCAGGACCGTAGTGTGGCCCCGAGACACTGGTAGTCCCATGACGAAGTCCAAAGAAATGTGGGACCAGGGCCGATGAGGAATAGGCAGGGGCTGCAGCAGTCCAGCTGGTGGCTGAGAAGAAAGTTTTCCACACGCACAAAACCGGACAGGCAGCCACATATGCTTTAACATCCCTCTCTAAAGTAGCCCACCAAAACCGCTGCCTGATGACATACATAGTTCTCTTCACCCTCGGATGACAGGTGAGCAAAGACGTGTGAGCCCAGTGAATGACCCGTGATCGCAGAGAGACAGGCACATGCAGCCTGTTTTCTGGGCAACCACTAGGAGCCGGGAGTAAGACAGTGTGAAGTGAAAACGGTTAAAAAACAGAGACCACCTGGCCTGCCGGGAGTTCAGCCTCTTGGCTTTGGCAATGTACTCCAGGTTCTTATGGTCAGTCCATACCAGGAAAGGGTGTTCAGCAACCTCCAACCAGTTTCTCCACTCTTCCAAAGCTACCTTCACTGCCAACAGCTCTTTATTACCAATGTCATAATTTCGTTCAGCTGGTGTCATCCGCCTAGAGAGGTAGGCACAGGGATGCATTTTGCCGTCCTCCTTAGATCGCTGGGAGAGCACAGCCCCGACACCCTCATTCGATGCATCCACCTCCACCACAAACGATGCTGGTCCGGGACAGCCAGGACCGGAGCCATGGTGAACAACTCTTTCAGTCGCCAGAAAGAGGCCTCGGCCTGGGGAGTCCACTTAAAAGGTGTAAGAGGAGAGGTTAGTTAAAGCAGCGGGGCAGCCACGGTGCTGAAGTTCCGTACGAACCTCCTGTAAAAAATTGGCAAACCCCAGGAACTGTTGAACCTTTCTTCGGTTGCATGGAGCGGGCCAGGAAACCACTGCCTCATCTTTTCCGGTGTCCACCTGTCCCGGGGAAATAATGAAGCCCAGAAAAGAAACAGTCGTGACATGGAATTTGCATTTCTCGGCTTTGACATACAGCTGGTTTTCCAACAACCGTTGGAGGACGGCCCGCACGTGCTGCCGATGTGTCTTCTCATCTGGAGAAAATATATAAATGTCATCAAGGTACACATAAACAAAAACATTCAAAAAGTCCCACAGTACATCGTTCACCAAAGCCTGGAAAACGGCTGGAGCATTAGTTTGTCCAAAAGTCCTGACCCGGTACTCATAATGACCGCTGGGAGTGTTGAAACCCGTCTTCCACTCATCCCCCTCTCTTATGCGAACCAGATGATAGGCGTTGCGCAAATCCAGTTTGGTGAACATCTGGGCTTTCTGTATCAGCTCAAACGCTGTGGACATAAGGGGAAGCGGATACCTGTTCTTATTGGTGATCTGGTTTTAAAGCACTATAATCTATGCAAGGCCTGAGGAATCCATCCTTCTTTTCCACAAAGAAAAACCCGGCCGCTGCAGGAGAGGACGAAGTCCGGATAAGTCTGGCCCGCAGAGAAGAGTCTATGTATGCTTTCATGGCCTCTCGTTCCGGCCCGAATAAAACGTACAAGCGGCCCTTAGGTATGGTTGAACCCGGAATCAAATCTATAGCACAATCGTAAGGCCTATGGGGAGGCAAAGACAGGGCCCTAGCTTTACTAAAAACCTCTCTTAACGCATGGTAACAGGGAGGAACCCGGGCAAGGTCGGGAAACTCACTATTTCTCGGCTCTAGACCCGCTCCTTTAATAGCTATGGCAGGCCCGCTTGTAGATGGTGTCCCTGTGCCCTCCGCCTGACTCCCTAAACATTTGTTTTGACAGCCTAGGCCCCATTTTGTTACTACATCCAAACTCCAATCAATATGGGGATTATGTTTAGCTAACCAGGGGAAGCCCAAAATGAACTGACAGTGACTAGAGTGAAAAAGATAAAAACTGACCTGTTCCTTATGATCCGGGCCGATGGTTAGCAACAGGGGTTTGGTGCGATGGGTGACTTGGAACATCATCCGCCCATCTAAGGCCTAGGCGGTGAGCGCCTAAGCCATAACCTCAACCTCTACTTTCCACTGCTTAGCTAGATCAAAGTCCATGAGGTTTTCATCAGCCCCTGAATCAATGAATGCCCCGTATTCAAATTCTTGTCCATTAACAGTTAACCGTACTTTTGTGAGAGCACGAGAAGGGTAGTCAGGGCTCGAATGACTCACCAGTGCCCTCCTCGTCACTGGTGAGCCCGGTCTTTTACTGGACAGACAGGGAGCAGGTGTCCTTTCTCGCCACAGTAAAAACATCAGCCCTCACGCAAGTGTCGTGTTGCTCCTCGGGCGATAATCTTGTCCTACCAATCTGCATCAGCTCCTCTGCTTTATCCATCGGGGCGGCTGTCATCGGTGGCGGTGTCCAGCTCCGCGAATCCCTCCTATGGGGCTGGTTTGTCGCAGGTTCTCTGGGCCCCTGGTCATTATCTTGCCAGTTAATAATTATCGAGCCAGTTGATCTTTAATTGAGCTGCTCAACCCGGCAAGAAGGCGGGTTGAGCAGGCGTAACTATTCATACGGTCTGGACACTTAAAGTTCTCTGACTGGGTGGCACAGAGTTGTGGCTACTAACAAGATCAAAACGAACTGGCAGCGGGCTGGGAGAAACACATGAACTAAAAAACCTTCTGGGCTTGAGACAAGGCTGAGAATTATCATGCAATCAGGCCCATCAGCGCTTGTTCACAGGAAGAACCAAAAACTAGCAGAGAGAAACCCTGCAGTGCTACAAAATAAAACAGGAAATGAACCAAAAAAAACAAAACACCAAAGAAATAACTTAACATAACTGACGGGTCCTGACAATATGTGGAGCTAGCATTGCTATAAAGTTAAATTCTCCATTCATTTTTTTTCAATCCTTTTAATTATAGAAATTACTGAACGTTTGTACCAGGCCTCAACAGCGGGTGTTTAGAGGGCCAAATAGAAAAATATACATGAACTCTAGAAACACTCACATTTTTTCCTATGAATTTAATGTCCCAGATTATTATGTTGATGCATTACAATATACAGGGATTAGCTTTCTTTCAGGCCATCTTGTCTAGGCTTCATATAGCACTTTTTATTTATTATTCTGATTGGTCCAAACACTCAATCAGCTGGCACTTACAGAGCTTCCTATGCTCGTGGCTCAGCTATGAAAGGTGAGTGACATTAATTACTGGCCATCTGTTCATCAGCATTCCATGCAGACTTGGACGAGTGCCCTGACCGCCTGTCAGTGAGCTGATCGGTAGGCACTTTGATGTGACATGAGAGGAGAACACAGAGATCAGCTTTCTGCCCAGTGTGCTGTTCAAACATTAGATACATCAGATACAACAGAGCTAACAACGCCACACTGTCTGCATGTCACACATCCAAAGAATGAATTCCCTCATGAAAGATACCTCGATTCATTCTTTAATAAGCTTCAGAAGCATACAGTAAGCCCATGGTTCGAAAAAGTACTACTAGACTGTACACTAACCAGTACCAGGAACAAAGGTTCATGCAGCATCGCACAAACTGCCATTTCTTACAGCAGATCTTCTCTTTCCTGTATAAAATTATTTATCTGTATGTTTTGGCTTCAGTTTAGGACATTGGGCTACTGAGTATGGCTTAAAATATGGCCTTATCACAGGTAGTTACTAATAAAGAGAGACAGGCAGAAGAGACAGGCAGGTGGTAGTACAGAGGACAGAGCTTAAATTAAAGAACTGTAACCTGGAAGACATCAGTCATTTAGTCAGTGACTAAATGTAATTTGCAGATTATTTTTCTCCTGAAATAACACATCAATAAAATGCAGCTGTGTCATTTTAAGCCGCAGTTGGCTGAAAGCAGAAGTCTCGATGCTTTCCTAGAGATCATGTCAGATACTATGGTTTTATCCTCAAAAATCTAAACTTTTAAGGTGTGAAAGCTGACCTGGCTAAGCATCAAATTAAGCATACAAATAGCAATAGTTTGTCACTCTTGTCACAGGTGGGCAGGGACATTTCAATGAGGTTTTGTTCCTTGGAAACAATCAATAACCAGGGCTATAACTAGGCTAATATGTGTAGCAATTTACATTAAATATGAATCGCTATGTATTGCCAATGTGTGAACGCATTGCAACGTAACTTGAAAAATTGACTTTCCCCAACTATCTTGGTTTCCTACAATAGCCTGTGGATTGATTTAATGTAAAGGACTCCAAAGGATGGGAGTGTCTCGCCTCTCTTCAGAGATCAACAGATAATGTTAGTTTAGAAATACAGTCCACTTAACGTTGACAAACACATAGCTTGCTTGCTAATGCGAATGAATTGCTATGCTATACTTTATAGAAACAATGTGTCATTTAAGTAGTGTTGTATTCCCGGAACAAATTAGTCTTTACTCTTTTCTTGAAAGTGGCCAGACAGGTTGTTTCTCTGATGGATGTCCAGACAAGAGAAAAGTCTTGGATGTGAGGGGGTGTCCCTGAGAAAGTGAACCGCCAGGCGCTTCTCAGAGGCAGACCCTAGTTGGCGGACGGGGGTGTAAGACTGGAGGATGGTTCTGGATGTAGGTTGGAGCAGTCCTGTTCACCGCTTGGAAGGCCAGTACCAGGGTCTTGAATCTGATACGAGCAGCATTAGAATGAAACAATATAAAAACACGATGGGGCACCATCGCTCACCTGGTAGAGTGGGTGTTATTAAGACCAGGGTTCTACTGCAGTCCGGGCACTTTGCTGCATGTCATCCCCTCTCTCTCTACCACCTTTCCTGTCTCTCTTCAACTGTCACTGTATAAAAATCAAGGCTAAAATGCCCACAAAAAAACGTTAAAAATAAAACAAAAGAACAACTGGGATGATGTCCCTGAGTGGCCGAGTCACAGTCCAAGGTCAGTCCGATGACCAAGAATATGTGGAGGATCCTGAGAGAGGGCTGTTCTCTCACAATTCCCTGTGCAAGCTGCCGGAGCTTGAGCAGCTTTGCAAAGTTGAAAGTGGAAAAACTGCAGAAAGAAGACTAGGCTTTAATTACAGATAAAGGTGCATCTACTAAATAGTAACTTAGAGGGGGTGAATACTATTACAAAAAACTGTTTTGTTGTTTTGTTCTTTATATATATATATATATATATATATATATATTTGAAATATATGAAATCGTTGAACATATGAACATGTTTGTCAACTTAGACCTTCTTTGGTCTGAATTTTGGAAGGTGGACAGTAGGTAGACGCAGTAATAGAGATTTTAATCCTCTGAAAACAGATCTCCAATAAGTGGCCCTGAACTGACCCCGGTGGTTTGTTGTTTGCTGTTTAAAGTGGTGTAAAATAAAAACCGGACTAGCTAGAATAGCTTTCTCTTTGCAGAGGCCCGCTAAGACGTCTTTCTTTCGTGACATTACGTTGTATGCTTGTGTCACGGGTTGATGACATCATTAAGCTACATTATATGTGGTGCAAAATGTGGTGACAACGCGTGGTGTTTTAATTTATGACAAAGTTCCAATAATTGCATCAGTCATTATGGTTTACTGACTCACAGCCTTTTAGCTTAAGTTGAACAGATTTTAGGGATATGAAGCATTTTAAGATAATCTAGGAAATAATATCACAATGATCAAAAGTACCAGTGTAGGCACCAGCAGACCATTTCAATTACAAAGAATAAAATTGTAAAAGTTGGGGGGGGGCGCACATATGACTTTAAAAAGTAAGTAAAGTAAATTACGCACTTGCCATTATGAATAAAAACGCATCAGGTAAACAACAAATAACAACAGCATCTGCACTCATTTCACAACATGTTTGAAAGAATTTCTCCAGGCAAAATAGCTGTTGAGTAATAAAGGTGTTAATGTAATTTGATAAACAATGTTCATATAGCTCAAAGCTGTTGATCTGTTTCATCCACACGGCACAAGTAGCACAAAGAGCCACAGCGTACACACACACACACACACACACACTCTTCCCCTCGCAGTGTTTGTAGGGACGCAGCGTCGGAGCCTATTGAACTGTGGGTAAATATTGTGTTGAACGAGAATAAAAAGCTGCAGGGATAAAATCCAAGTAACGCACCTGGAGTCCAGAGAGACAAATGGAGAAATGAAGAGTGAGAAAGACAGACAGAGAGATTGAGAGGAGTGTGAGCAGCAGATGAGTGGATTTGAGAGACTGTGTGTGTGTGTGTGTGTGTGTGTGTGTGCTGCCCACATTCTCATGCACGCCAGCGACTCCCTTACTCACTCCAGCACGTCGCTTTCGCTTAAGTGGATGCACGCTTTCAAAAAGTGTTTGTGAACCTGGGTGTGTGTTTGTGTGTTAGTTGTTGCAGCAGTGTGTGTGTGTGTGTGTGTGTGTGTGTGGGGGGGGGGGGTTTCAAATACATTAAAAAAACGAAAAAAAACATTTTATTTTTTACATTTTTTTTCGAGTG
>JAVQJD010089076.1:0-28652 GCA_036023655.1 Nannoperca australis | reverse complement strand
CGTCCTTTGTTTGCCTTGGTCCACCTACATGTGACCACGTGGCGGTGAGCTTGGGCATCAACGCAGTCTTCGGGAAACAAGCAACACGGAGATAAGATGACTTGGGTGATAAAGCGGGTTAAAAGTCCTGCCTGCTATTTCCCGCTTTTCTTTGGCACAGCGCCTCTCTTGGCCTGCCACAGGTGGTTGTGGATGGTCAGGGCGTCCACACTGACCGACACGGTCTTGGCGGGGATGACGGTGAACTGCTTCCGGTCCGAGCTGTACTTGTACAGCTTGTCGATCATCTTCTTGCTGATGCTCTTGGGCCCCGTGCCCGTCAGCTTCTGGATCTCTTCGGTGTCGGGGAAGTACGAGTAGAGCGCCCGGAACTGGCAGCCGCCGTCACGAAAAAGGATCATCAGGTGGTTGGACTCGCACTTATCCAACTCCTAGTGGGGGAGGACGGGAAACAGAAATAAGAAAAATGGTGTTAATATGGCACTGATTGGACAGTGAGGTATCTGAAAGTAGTCGTCAGTGCGAGGATGCTTGAGTAAGAAATACCCTTTTCAGCCTAAAAAAGAACCCCCCCTTACAATTACATCTGGAAAATTGGAAAGCTTATATTTTATGACAAGATATTTACACATTTGCAAAAGCAGGTATACTTTTAGAAAAGAGTGAGTACCTGCTCTTGTGTATAATGTGTTTTTACTTGAGTTTCTGTCACTGTCTGCGCGCCAGAGTCAGTCAACTCCCAAAAGTGCGCAGTAAGCCAAGTTTAACCTACAGGGCCTTTCTGCAGTCTCGTGTTACAGGTTGTGCTGTTATGAAGGCTGTAAAGTGTTTCCCACCTCTGTACCACAAAACTGGACCAGAGAGAGTCAGCCATGTTGCATAGGCAGCAGTGTCACAGAATGCCTTGTTATCACAGTCTGCTTATGTAAACGGGTAAATCAAACTTTGTAAATTCCATAAAGCAGGTACTGAGTCGAGGACCGACCTCTAGGATCTGGTTCTTCTGAGGCTCGTTGACTTTGCCGGCCAGGCAGCAGTGGGAGATTGCATTGTGGATGATTGGCTTGTTCGACTTGGAGCTGGGCTCCTTAAATAGTTTGGGACCTAAAAAAGGAGAAGAGCCACATGTATCACATGACAACTGAGAAAACAATCAGCGGACGGTCGCTTCGGCTGGGAAATACTATCCGATTACAGTGTTCTGAAAATGATGACAAGTGGTACAGTGAAATTGACAGTCCATGTTTATTGTGCAAACCTGAAAAAATAACAGGGCTGTTATCACGGCAACATATCTGACAACAGCTGAGAAGAAATGTCAGTATGTGCTCTCACCAGTGTATTCAGCCATAGAAGTGATGGAAGACGCGGTGGAGCCGTTGTCCCAGTCCCTTTCTGCAGTCCGGCTGTTGTTACGACTTCCTGGAAACGACTCCACAGAGTCACAGCTGGAAGACAGAATGTTACAGGAGTCACTATAAATGCTGCAAATCTTAAACACAATGCACAGAAGTAAACAACAACAACAACAACAAATGTTTTAAAGTGATTTACCGCTGGGAGCCAGCCCCTCCAGAGTTGACGCTGTCTGCCTCGTTGGTGGCGGCAGAGGCCAGGGACAGACTGGAGCCTGATTGGGCGTTGCTCAGGTTGTCAGCTATGTGAAACAGAGAGGACCACATTTAATTGAGTGTCACTTTAGAAGCAACACAGCTAAGATTTTATCTACAGAACATAAACATGAAAACATCAATTTTAGATGCCGATAACACAATAATACAAGTGAATGTATCCAAAATCTTGCATGTTCCAAAGTTATGGAAAGTATAATGGTAATTATTTTAATCATCTAAAATGTTGACAGCAATAATCAAAAACAGGCATTCCCCCCTTTACATTGTTTAGCTTAAATCTTAGACTGTCAATTTAGTTTCCTGTAAATCTTACGTGTGGAGGAGCCCTTGGAGAAGTTATCGCTGGAGGACTCCTCTCTGAAGACAGTCTTGGGTCTGTGTTTCTGCTTCGGTTTGGGGGTTTTGGGCTTGACGAGGCCTTGTTCCTCGAACATCTCCTGCTGCTTCCTCCGCAGATACTCCTGCTTTATCAGCTCTCGCCGCGTCTTCTCCTCTTCTTTGCGCAAGCGGTCCTCCTCGGCCTTCCGTCTGAAAGAAACCGAACAACGGAAACGTTAGCTTGTTGTTTTTTTGAAAGGACATCTGGATCCAGTGCCAACGGCGGTAAAATAAGGTACCTGGCTTCGTCTCGCTTGAGCTCCGATTCTGCTTCCAGTTGTTGTTTGCGGAGTCGAGCCTCCTCGGCTTTCTTCTGCTGCTTCAGCAAGAACGCCGCTCTCTTCTTAGCAAGCTCATCCTCTGCCTTCTGCTCGTCCTAGAACATGGGGAAAAAGAATGGAGCATCATTTGTAATGTAAACTATTTTTTATTTACTGCTGAAATAAATAATGGAGGTAGATCAACATAAAAAAATGAATGACAGTTTTTCCAATTTTATTGTAAATTCCCTGGTGAATTGAAATGGGAATAATTCAAAACATGTACTAAATTATTACATTGATTAATAAAAAAAAGACTATGAAGCTCCCCTACTAACCAGTATATCATCAGGTAATTACTAGACAATCGACCCGATTTAATAACTTACCATCAGTATAATAAAATCTAAGTAAATATATCCATTTACTTGCAAAGGACTCACCTTGAAGAAGAAGCCCATGACCGACTTCTGCTCTCCATCTTCTCCTTCTGTCGTCTGGTCGTCAGCAGAGTACTCTTCCTCGGGAGCTTTCAGCTCCGACAGATCGACCTCGATCAGGAAGGCTTTGCTGCGCTGCATCTCCTCTGATGGGATATTTTCTTTCCCTGAACCGTCTGAAGAATTGAGCTCGGACTCTCTCATGGTGCTGGACATGCACTCGTCGAAAGACAATTCTGGGGAAGCCCCCGTTGTCAGGTCCACTCGGGTCGGCAGGCGCAGGTTGGCCTCGTCTCGAAGCCGGAAGGCGGCGCTCCGCACGTGGCCGGAGCCCGGCCTGTCGGTTATCTCCGCCGCTGTGGGGTTTCTGGGGCTGTCGGGCAGCTCGGCCCTGGGGGACCTGCCCCCAGCTAACTGCCTCGGGTGTGGTAACGTCTCTGACCCGCTCTGGGTGGGGGTGAGGGTCCTTGAGGCCTGCCTCTGCTCCTTGGCTATCTTTAGCTCTGACGGTTTGGACCTGGAGCCCCGGCCTGAGCTCAGCTTGGGAGGTTTCCTGGTGGGAACAGTGCTGGTGCCAGACGTGTGCTCCACAAAGTGAAAGCTCGCCGCCGCCTTGGAGTCACTGATTTTGTCGCTGGTGAGAGGAGGAGGTGGAGTCGCACCAGGGGGGGACTGTACATTCTGTTTCATCAGCATCTCCTGCTGCAGTGACAGCTGCATCATCTGTTGCTGGATGCTGCCGATGGCGTCGTTCAGAAGCTCGATGGAGCGGCTGCACTCGTTCAAGTCCAACTCTTCTTCTAGATAGAAGCTTCCGCTGGTCCCTTTCTTATCTGCTTCTAAGGCACCTGGCGGAGTGGTTCCCTCCACCTCTTTGCCCCCCCGCAGCGCATCCACACACATATCATCTTTACTCAATGGTGCTTTCTCCCCGCTGACCTCGTCTTTAGAGATGTCGGCTTTAAGTGCGTTGGGCAAAGTGTCACTCTTGCCTCCACCTTTTTTTACGATGTGCAGGAAGGCCGCCTTCCCCAGCTTCTGCCTCTGCCTCGCCGACAGCACTTCCATCTTTTTCTTCTGGTGCTCAATGGCACGCCGCTTCTCCTCCAGCTGCATACGGAGCTGGATGATTTCAGAAGCCAGCACGTTAGCGCCTCCGATACCGTCGCCTGCACGAGAGCATCCTCCCATGGGCGAGGAGGGGCTCTGGTCTCTTTTAAGCCTCCAGGAAGAAGGCATCGGCCCGCTGCTCTCTGATCCGTCTGGGGTGGTCCTTTGGGAGCTGGAGGCGCTGGAGCGCAGGTCGTGGTTGCTGCCAAAGCGCTGCTGCTGGGCCTTGCGCTCAGCGAAGGAGGTCATGCGCACACTTCCACTGGCCATGCTGCTGGCCTGGGAGTGAGCGCTGAGACAGGGGCTGGAGCGACCGCTGCCACCGTTCATGTCTTTGTCCTCGTGCTCCTTCACATTCATGTCCTCTTGGAGTTTGGCAGACTCTTCTTCTTCATCGTTAAAGGCTTTCCTGGGCCAATTGGGGTCTTTAGTGGTAACGGCTTCATCCAGATCCTCCTCCTCTTCGTCCAGGTCTTCCAAATCAGCGTCCGGGCCAGACTTTGGTTCCTCCGAATCTGAATGCAGGTAGAAACCCCCGGCTGGCTCTCTGGACGAGGGGTCCACACTGCTGGTGACAATGGGCTTGAAACCTGCCGGAACCTGTGGAGGCTCCTCTGATGGGTCCGCCTCCTCACCTGGAGGGGTAAATGTCTGGTTCAGGTTGCAGGGAGCTTTCCTACGAACGGCCGACGTCGATCCATCACCTCGGCGTAGGGAGCCCCTTCCTGAAGAGTGGGGCCCCTCCCCACTCTCCTCCTCCTTGTTCAGGCATACAGACTTCTCTTTGGCCGCTTTGATCACGGCAGGCATCAGTGGTTCTAGGTAAAAGCTATCTGGTGCGGGTTTGGATTCAGTGGAAGGTTTAGGTCCCGCTGTGGCAGCTGCTTGCGTCCCATCAGCCCGTTTGGGGATGGCGGGACCATCAGTCCTGGCGGCTGCCATCAGCTTTTCTTCCTCGTCCTCAGCGTTGACGTTGCCCAGGAGGCCGTGGCCGTTGACTCTACGCACTGCAGCCTGCGAGGGCTGGTGGACACAAGCCTGGTGTTTGGGTGTCACGTTGGCAACGTTGGACGCCAGGCTGTCCTTACTTATGGAACGAGCCAAACTCACGCTGTCCCCAGAGGCAATGTCTGCATCGCTGTCTGTGGCTGAATGAAGCATGAAGGGGCTCAGCGTGGACATTGGTCTGCAGAAGGAGAGCATGGGAAAATGGAATTTGTATACTTCTGCCTACATACCTTTCATTTAACATGTTTTAACACTGACAGAGTTACTAGTTCTTTGCAAAAGTAATCTGCTTTCTATATGAATTGATTAATCTACAAAACATCAGAAAACTGTTGGTTTTTTTTTAAATGACCATCCCAATATCCTAGAGCACATGATATATAATAAATATACAATAAATATCTTATTTTGTCCATCCAGCAGTGCAAAACCCCAAAATATTCTATTTCCTATAATGTAAAATTTAAAAAAGCAGCAAATTCTCACATTTGAGAACATGGAACCATCAAATGTTAAGCATTTTGCTTGAAAAATGATTTAACCATCAATTATCAAAATTGTTTTTTTCCATAAATTAATTGACAAATTGTTGCTGCTCTACAGACATTATTGCGTAAGCAGAATCTTTACCATATAAATATTAACGTACATGCTTACACATAGAGTGGACCTGTAACCCAAGAATATTTGCATCCACTGCAATTTAATTATCATCGTTATCAGCAGATCCTAGTCCTCTGATCTTTGCATATCTTTAAAAAGGTGTCATATTCTTACCTGCACAGCAGTGTATGGACCACCGTACAGAAAAACAAGTTCTTCCAAAACCACAAACATGAGTACAAACAAACATACGTGTGTTTTACTTTAGGTCCCATTTGGAAATTGTACTTGGTCTAGTTTATTTATTTATTTTTTAACGTTAGGTACCTCTGCCTCTTGTCGGGCCACGCAACAAAAGAACCTCGGGGTTGTCCGTCCATCTGAGTCAGGGAGTTGGAGCGGTTTCTGAGACCTAAGCAGGAACACACACACAAGCAATGAACAAGTAAAACAGCTGCTGCTCACCATCTTTTAATGACAACTTGAACACAAACCTCAATTTATTGTTCTCATTCAAGGGACTGTGTTCCTTACCTCCACCATCTTCTCCGTGCTGCTTTTGTTGCCTCTGTCGGAGGGGCAGGAGTGGGTGTGAAGGACTGAAGGTTGGACCCCCTTTACTAAAGGCCAAACAAAAAGAGAATGAATGAAATCCACTTTCTTTGACAGTCATAACTATTAGTCACACTATTAGCAGAGCAGGTTAGCACAACAAGCCTTCACATGATTAGCCAAGTGCACAGGATAGGCCCAACACAACATAACCCAAGACATGTGTCCCAACCAATTGCATTCAATTATCTTTCAACACAGACACAGTAAAACACACAACCCAGTGCCATGAAAACAATCCCAACTGACCATTATGTAAGATAGATAACCTAAACTTTAAAGTCTCCCACACAAACACAAATAATGCACACACAGACAAAGAGACAATGCAATAATGAGCTCAACTTTGTGCAAATCATTACAAAAATTTGGTGACGGAGAAGAGAAAGGGTTAGAGGTGGAGGGCACATGTGAATGAACACTGCTGTATATCTACTCATCTTTGTGGGGTTACTTTAACTGCTTAGGAGACAGGATCATGGTGAGGAGGAACGAGAAGGAAAGTGAGAGAAGACTTACAGGGGGTCAGTGTCTTCAGGGTGCAGGAAGTACCTGTTACAGACTTCTGGGCTGCTCTGGTTATCGGCCACACCGGGACTGACCTGGAAGCTGCGCTTGGTGGCGTTGGAGATAGGCACTGATGGGCGGGCACTCTTGGGCTGAGCTATGGCTCGAGCTGAGGAGAGGAGGAACGAAAGGGTGTTGACACATGGCATTTTTATCAAAAATCTTTGACAAAAAAATATAATTTTAGATATGAAAATACTAATTTCATTAGTTTCCTAATGAATGAGATATTTATATATTTATATTTAAGTACAGTATCGTGTGACTTCAAACTACTTCTCTGTAACTGCAGTTATTTGATCCATGTTGAAGAGCTGGTACAGATCAACAAAAACATATCCAGTGTACTCATTATGTGAAAAAGAGTATCTTAAAAAAAAGACATGTTTTGAGTAAGTCAACAATGAGGTTTAATTATACTACGTATTGTGTCACATAAACAGCTGCTTTCACATGTAGTAACCGGTGCTTACCATCTTTGAACTCTTGGAGATCTCTAGGCTGGACAAACTCTGGCTTGACAGTCTCAAACCACCAGAAGAGTTCAGCAATGAACACCATCACATTGTGCTACATAAGAGCACAAGAAACACGTAAAAAAGAGCTGAATACTGACTCTAGATCATCTTCAAGTTAAAAATCTGTGTTTGTTGTCATCTAATTTAACGGCTGAAAACGTTTATGACACAGTATGTCTGTTTTTGTACCTTGAGCACGAGCGGTGAGTACAGCATGTCCTCTGTCGTCAGATAGAAGCTTTTATTCAGATACTCGTTGGCGAACTCTCTGAGCAGCTGGATGTTGTACAGGCTATCAGCGATTGATGGTACTTCCTTCAGGCAAATATCTGATCAGACAGGCAGAGAGCGCATCAGGACACAACCTAAAAAGACCTGATGGCTATAAATGCCACACTGACTGTACTGGGACAGTAAGTCGTACTGTCCAAAAATAGCATCACACATGGATATTAAATTCGATGTGTTAGCAAAGAAAGCTTGATGAAAAGATTCTTTGAAGGCAACTGATAATTACCCTCCAGCTTCATGAGGTCTGGGCAGTAGCAGTGGACCACGGTGAGCAGTGCAGCGCCGTCACAAACATCCCTCATCAGGTCTTCCAGCAGTGGGAAGAAGGGCAGCTGTCGGCCTGAAGCGTGCTCCCGACGATACCGCACCTAACCACCAGGGGGAGAGGATGAGGGTTTTATGGGAAGAAAAGCAACAACACACTGCTGCCATGGCACTAGCAACTAATAACACATCATAAAACATCCTGAATGCAATGACTAGTGTCACACAAGTACAAATCTCTTTCGTTGAGGTATTCACGTATGAATTAGTCAAGGCATATATTGACCACAGATGTTTCACCGCCGGTTAATGCTCCCGGCTAATTTAAGCACCAGATCAAGGTTCTCCCCAGGAGTTTCACAGTTTTTTTTGTTTTTTTTTTAAATACAAGCTGATACTCCTTGTCAACTGATCAACAGCAGGTTTAGTGTAATTTAGAAAAGAAAATTAGGCTTAATGACAAAATCGTTGGGGCATTGTGATCGTGCGAGTTTAGGGAGAACCCTGAAAACCTGGTTCAGTATGAGGAGATGGAGGTGGGGGTGATGTGAACAACAACACAGAGTGGATGGGTCAGCCTTCCTCAGGCCTTAGTGGGAAGGCAGCTAGAGGTGGAGCCCAGGCAAACAAGGCAACGTGAGCCAGCTGACTGGGGGGGAAACTGGGGTAATCATTGGCCCACTTAAGGGAAATGAGTGTCTTAGAACAGAACCTTACTCACCCCAGATGGATTCATATTCTATACAGTTGGGCATTTTCAGCATTTATTTCCATTTCCACAATTAAAACTAAAACCGAACAAGCACAAATTAACTAAATACAACAGACCCATATAGGCTAAACATGGTTGAATAGGCATGCACACCCATTATAGACACTAAATATAGAGATCAGTTACAGGTTGTGGTTTGAAGCAACATAAATATAGACCGCAGAGGATGCCAAAGCAAACTGTGCTGACTGGTACTGCTGCTTGTTACTCCAAATGCTTCTGCATGACTTACAAATAGTCACCTCACACTGGGAACACTGCTCCCTGTGTTATGACTAATCAATCTGACATTCTCTGTGGCCTAGTAAGAGGCATAAAGAAAAATCAATGAAAAGTTATTTAAAAATGAAGATCAATTTAGCCTTGCAGTCTCTCCAGTACATAAAGGTGTGCGAGATATTTGCATCACATAATGCAGAGGTGGGAATGACTTCAATCGCGCAGGTATTAGCTTATCGTAGATATGTCGGATGATAATTAACAAAAAACTTTGGACAAAATAAAGTAGAGAAATACCGAACCAGACTGAGGTACTTTACAGTGTCACTATTACATAGTTTGATCTTTAGAGAGCAATGACAAGTGTCAAAATCACATCCAAGAGATCTGTATCAGGATTGTTTAATATGTTACGTCTATGCAAAAACTATTTACTATTGGCTGAAATATTGTTGATTTTTTTATACTCTTTAATATTAATATTGGCCTCGGACATGCAGTATTGGTCAGGCTATAGACTCCAACAAGGAAACACAAATCAAGAACAATATTATGTCAGTAACAACTAAACTATTTAACACAAGAGATCAGAGCTTTATTTTAAAAACAAACTGATAATACATGCCAAACCCTAGCACGGGTCTGGTGAAACTATGAGACGACCATGGACAATTTAAAAAGATCACAAACTGCACAAAAATATGTTGATCTAAATAACTTCACACGTACAGCCTTTTTGTAACACTTACTCTGATGCATCTACAGTGTGTTGGGAAGCTATTCCACAAAATGATACCACGGAGGCAACTTTTGTCACAAGTCACAGGTGAAACTACCAACCAAACTGAAGGAGCTCTACTACATAAAAGGGGAATTCTCCTGACTAAGAGGGGACACTGTACCGCTTCGAAGAGCTCCTCTGGCTCCAGCATGCTCTGGGCCAGCTCGTGCACGACATCAGGCTGACACACACAGATACACAGAGCAGAGACACTGTCAGAGGAGACCGTGGGCACAGAGGAAACAGTGTGTGAGAGCGGAAGAGAGAGACCAGAGGGGGAATGACAAAGCAGATCAGTGAGAGAGGAGATGGCCAGGGATGGGACTGCAAAGCAAAAGGAGAGGTGTTGGCATGGATTTGCTCTTATTCTCACTGGGAAAGCAAATTCCACACTTGAGCTTGAAATGACATAGTACACACGTCACAAAGGTCAGAATAACTTTACACCTGTGTGGCATAAGTTTGCCACAAGGAGAAAATAAAAAGATGCAAAGAAATAACTGTCAGCTTTCTCCCCGTTGCTGACAAACACTGGCTACAAGCAGCACAGAATGAGCTTGAATGAGCCGTGAAGGAGTGTGCGCGCACATCAACACAGAACTATGCGTGCAAGGGGGAGAGCAGGAAGTAAATGGGGTTATGGGGAGGGGGGCAGGGCTGGCATCAGACTTACAGGGACTAGCTTCCAATACCATTTGGAGGGAGACTATCCCGTTTGCAGGGATAAGAGAGGGGAGGGAGGCACAGATGAGGAACAGGAACAGAGAGATTAACAGGTCAGAGGTCACAGACAAAGGATTGGATCTGCTTCCGGTTTAAACAGAGAAAAAGAGAGCAGGGTCAGAACAAGTCCAAAATGCCATAAACATGCCTCATCAAAACTAAGGATTTCATTAAAAAGGTTTCTTCTAAAAGACCCCAAAAGCCAGAAACATGGAGATACTGGCAGAGACGTGTTGGCCGTTTTGACTCTGGTACTTCAGGTTTCTGGACGCCTCTCCTGTGAAAGAAGCAAATGAAAGACACTAAGAGTGGCGTTACCTTTTGGTGGCTGGGAGATTCCAGGGGGTGGTGCTTGACTTTGTGCTCCCTTTCTGTAATCTCCCTCATCTTCATGTTCACCTGCAGAAGAAATCAGTACATTTACATGTACTCAAGAAACCAGGTTACTCAGAGAAACCAGGGTGTGCAGATAAGTGAGCATGTTTAAATGCACTGTAGTAACCTTGTTACTTTAAATCTGCATATACATGCAACAGGTCAGTAATCAGATTTCTCCACTACCCTCAGCGTTATTTTGGAAGATTGGCTTACTTGTTTTACGTTTTTTTTTCTTTGGAGCATGCATCTGTGCTGGAGCAGACTGACAGCTCAGTGAGGCGACAGACAGAACAAAGCTCCTCCTCAAAGCAAGAAATGTGTGTACCAAGTTTTTTAGCGTTGTAGAGGCTAGTTTGTGCTAGTTTCAGTTTTAGTCTGACTTTGGACAGAATGTATTTTAAATACAAGGATGCATTGTTACATGTAGTGACTTCTCCTTTCATACCCGTCGATGTGTCTGTAGTCTTTTGTTATACACATGCATATTCACAAAATAAGCTTTGTTTACATGACACTTAAGAAATGTGCTTTCTGGAGAAAGCTGACTTTTACCCTTTTTATTATAGTGAATTGAATATCTTTAGGTTTTTTCTAAACAAGCCATTTGAAACTTTAACCTTCAGCTCTGGAAAAATGTGGAAACTTTTACTTAAAAAAAAAAATAATAATAAAAAAATAAACATATATTGGCAGACTGACCAGGAACAATATCCCCACTTGTAAATAAATAAATATTGTCCACTTGTGATGGTGTGGGACATTATGATGATTAATGGACCCACTGAGTCACGGCTTTCGCTGCCTTAGGCCTTCAACCTATTGATAGATAAGTGCAACATGAGCCGGAGCCTCTTGTGCACCCGATCCACACTCCCCATCCGCTGGCCAGTCTCTAAGCACCAGTGACACACAGGCCTCAGGTGCTGAGTGGCAGCCTAGGATCACAGTCAGCTAGACATTTAGGGAACGAAAAGTGTGGACTGGATGCTTGGAAGGTTCACTGCGTATGTCTGTGCTGTGTGTTCAAACCTTGTTGATCCAGAAGACCATAGCGTCCTCCAGGTCAAAGGGCAGCTCCTTGGAGGCACTGAAGGTGGAGAAGCGCTTGACAGACGCCACCACTTTCTCGATGCTGATCATCTCCACCGTGTAAGCCATCATCAGGGCATCAATCATGGGCATGTGAGCACTCTTGGTGAGGGAGAAAGAGAAACAGAGGACAATTCAATTTCATTGGATTTTATTTCCCCCAGTTTCCAAAGCAATTAGCATCAAAGCTGGGGGCAAAGAATCGGAGAGATTGCAATCTGTATCAGATTCATCCAAACAACATAAAACGCTATGGTGCTTGTTAGTGTGGAATATGAGCTAATGCAAGGTTACTTTGTAACTGTAATTAAAATAGTAAAAGTGTATTTAGTGCGTTTTAACTATAACCTTCTCGTTGAATATACCTAAATAAAAGTGAGAAATTACCTCCGACCAGAGACATCACTAGAGGCAATTTCAGATTTTGTGCAGCTCCCCCTGGAGCTGACTTTGATGTGTATCGGCGGGGGTTCCCTTACAAGTGTTCGTTTCATCCTTCAGGCGTTTAGACGACGCTTAAAAAAAGAACTATTTTGATACAAGCATGGCTAAGTCATTATTTTTGCAGGTAGTGAACCATTATTTGAAGGTCAGTGTGTTATAAAAATAGTTAGTAACCAGTTGATTCTGGGATGTAACAGTCACTATGGGATGTGGCTAAATGGATGAGATTAATGGATGAGGGTACTTTACTAATTCAGAGCTCTTATGGGATAGCCCTGAGGTTCCTACGCAATTGTGAACCTTAAATAACCTTCCACAGTATAGTCAAGGTGAGACCGCTCATTCAGCACAATGGTGTCCACCTTTAGACCCGCTCTTTATATCGTAATGAAAATCAAGAGGCCCAGCAGGGGTATCCCTACTCCATGTGCCTAACACCTGGTGCCTGCCAGTAAATATTCTGCTTCTTGATAGTCGGGGAGGAAATTTAAAACCAGCAAAATACTAAATCTGTCGGAAAAACTTTTACAAAAACGCTTACAAAACCAACTTTTGGTAGTCAGCCTCTTTTTCTAAATCTCCTTCTATGTAAGAGTCTGTTACTATTCCTTGTCAATAACATCACAGCCAAAGATGCAGAACCAGAAACCACTGCACAGCAAATAAATGTAGGTATAAGTATACATGCCATTGTTCCAGTCAGTGCCTTGTGTAACATGCTGCTAGCCTAATCCAATTGGCAATGGAAGTGCACAGAGATTAGGCTCGTTAACATAACAACTGAGAGCTCTTCTGAGCTTTTTACCAAAGCACGACTTACATGGACGGACAATAGTGATAATCTACTCCCAGAGAAATCTAGACTGTAATATACAAGACAGGGAAAGGTGAATGCATGAAGAAAGGAAAGGAAGCTAAAGGCTGCTTATTGGATTCACTCACACTGTTATACTGAGTCGTTTCCTGTTTTCAAAAGGTCTGGGATCTGGGAACGTTGTGACGGGAACGTTGTGATGTTGCTTGTCCAAAACGCGCAAGAAACTTGATCATTCAGACAATAAGTGTCTTAACAAGCCCCAAGTTTAGCCAAATATGGATAACTTAGAAGTACTGTGGGTCAAAGATGAACCAGGAAGTCTGTCTGTAAACTGTGCTAAATGTTGACAATGAACAGTTTATGTAATAACCATCGTTTTCTTTTCCAAATAAGTTGATTTAACCTAGGAGGTTGTTTATGACCTGTATGATGCAATGTCAGCATGTTCCCGCGTCTCAGCAATTTCTTTGGTGAGTACAATGTTGTCATAACCAATAGAAGAAGCGAAGATCCACGTTTTATGAAACCAATATTGTCTTTCACTGCTCTCACATCAAGGGACAAGTATGGGTAATGCATGTTTAAACAATGACTATCAGAGCATGATCGATAGGCGATATTGGTTTAGCACAAGAAACACATCTTAATCGTGTATGACGGGTGGTAAGTAACAAGAAACTACAGTACAGATATGCCAAAGACACATCTGAGGTAACCCTTTACATTGCTCGTTCATTAGTAAGCACTGACAAACAGTAAAATGTCCTGCTCAGCAAAATGTGTGGTCAAACATTTAAAACATATTCTGAGGGATCGTTATCCAAAAGGTTTGACATATTTTCAAATAAGTAATATCAGCCAAATATAAATTCAGTTTTATTAAATAAATAAAAAGTATGTCTTGATTAATATCTACTTAAATAATAATAATAATAATAATAATAAGTAAAATTTTCTGTTAAATGTGCAGTACAATATGAACAGAAGAGGCTTAATATAATGTATGCGCAGCATGATACTGGAGAAATAGAACATAGTACATGACTCCACTTCAAATAGAAAAAAGGTGCACAGGATTTAGCACCTATGTGTCAATAAGTAGTGCTCAATAAATAAACAAAGGGCAAATTTAACAGCATGATGTGCTGTTCAATCTTTTGTTCTCCTCCAACACTCGCTCTGCTCTTCAGCAGAGCAGTGTGGAGCCCCATGGGGCTGCTGCTGCCCTGAGCGGTGTATGTGCGTGTGCACACTGACAGACAGACAGCATGCGCACGGACACACACGCACACGCGCACACACACACACACACACACACACACACAAGTTCAAGTAAACTCAAGAGGATGGCTTGCTTCTCAAGGTTTTACAAGCCCCAGCTGTTGTTCCAACAAGAGTCAGACAGGGTGCAGAGGAACTGTCTGCAGCTACTACAGAATCTGTTTCATTCACACAAACACAAGTAGAAAAATGCAAGTTTCTATGGAAACGCCTTGTCAAGTCAGCAAAATGAGGGGGGGTGTGTGTGTGTGATCCAACAGTCTATCAGAGATAAGCAGTGTCCTCCTCAGGATTTTCCACCTCCTCTCCAGGCTTTGTGTCTGGCTGCTTACACACAGGCCTGTGTGGATTATTTTGTCAGGCCGCTAGCAGGAAAAGCAGACGCACATCCCTGACTAGGCAGCCTGTGGAAGAGGAGGCCCGCTCAATAGCACCATTGCTGGTTTCCATGGTAACAACAGGGTAGGAAGATGGCTGAGAGCAAGTGAGCTGGTTGGTGTTCATTCTGTCCTGTGTGAAGTTGAGGGGGCTCTGACGTGGTGCTGTTGGTTCAGGTGACGACCTAGAGGAAGTGGGTCACACACCAAGGATGTTCAACCTGTTTACGAGCCGATCTGTGAAAATATTGTAGGCACCACACTCTGATGATGACCACAGGAAGGATCAGTAGAGCCAAGCCACCGGTTTCCTGCATGAACAGAAACTTCTCTCGTACTAATATTTTCCCCAGAAACAAACTAACGAATGGCAGGGAAGCAACGCTGGATCAAAAACATTTAATCTGGGAATTCAAGGACAAAAAGGGGAAGGCTTTCAAGTTCAAGCATTCAGTAAATGCTCTTAACAGACTGACAAAAATGTAGGTGAGAACAATATCACAGACAAAACAAATTCCATTCTAAGAGGTATTAACGCAAGAGTAAACCTCTTAACACTGATGTCCCTGATTAAACCACCTGTTCTGAGAGGGCACGGGACTCCATCTTTTATTAGAATATGTACATAACTTGGGTGTTTGTTTTCTCTGAAACTGCAGCTGAAACATTTAGTGGTATGATTTTTGCAAAAATGTCAGAAATACATTTGTTCCAGTTTCCCAAAAGTAAATGATGTACTAGTTTTCATCATCGTCTGAGTGTAAACTGAATGTCTTTGTGTTTTGGATTGTTGGTCTGACAAAACAAGCAATATGAACATAATTTCCCCACTATTTTCTGACTTTTACTCACAACGCAATCAATAACTCAAACAATGGCAGATAAATCAATTAATTAATCAGTCAATCGTTAACAAATGTTAGTTACAGCCCTAAATTAAATGTCTCAAGCTACTGCCCATGTTTGCAATGTAGAAAAACACTGGTGCATTAATATTAAGATGCTGTCTTTGGTTAGAACTGTGCACAGCAGCTGCTAAATGTTACTTATAATATTACAAAAAGCTAACATCAAGGAGAAAGAAAAATATATAGAAAAACTATATAAAGTCAGGCCAAAAACCTCCCAAGACAGACTGGAAACAACATTCCCATAGCACAATAACAAACGCACCTCAAACCCTAATCACAGCCCCATCTTGCAGGAGAGTCCTGACACAACTAGCAGCTGAGTAACAGTCAAATTCCAGCTCTTAATTTGAATAGAACAAAGATACAAGTGCAGCCAAATCATCGGAAACTGTTCCACTAAGTCCAGCAGCAAAACATGTCTGAAACTCACTTATACACAGTGTATGATAAGTGAAACTGTATCCCTATTCACAAGGTTTTATAGTTACTCTAGTATATATAAGATTCCAGGGTCTCAAACGCCTGAGACTGAGAGCACTGCTGGATAAGGATAAAAGCAGTAGCCTCGTCCACTGATTTGACTGTGGTAAGATAATACGAAGCAGGAAGAGCTGTTGCGTTACAGGTGCAAAGTTGTTATAGCTTCTGGTCTGTTTTCCTTCTTCTCTGACAGGCAATCTGTGCTGCAAGTTACATTTTGTAAAAGCTACTGCAACTACATCTGGTGGTGAATTCGTCTATAAACAATACAAGTATAAATGTATCAGTATTGTTGATCAGCTAAAGTCGAAAATGGTCCAAATGGTACACAGAGATTGAAAAGTTGTAATTTAGAAGTCAGGATATCGATTAGAATACCCACTCTTTTTTCCCCCCAGGTGACTTAAATCCATCTACTCACCATTTTAATGGGCATACAGGCCAGGTCCTCATCTGTCACGGGTGTATCATCACTTTCCACGACGTATATGCCCTTCCTGGACAGAGACTGGATGACGGACAGGTGGGACTGAAGGGATGCCGCCTGCTCCGTCTTGAGGATGAGGGTGCAGACACGGCAGTAGAGTTCGCAGGACAGCAGCAGGCGGATGACAGGTGGCTTGATGTGTTCCTGGTCGTACTGGTCTGTGTAGAACGGGTCCCTTAAGTCCTCTGGAATATGGTCTGCATTGGAGAGAGCTGTATGGTCAACCACATGGCTAAAGTAGTATGTGCAAGAGAGCAAGATATTGTATGATGAAGCAGGAAAATGACGTTGCCTGCCAAGAATCTTTAACACTCACATCTCTGCCTGCCTCAGCCTGCACCCATCACACTTCTACAGTGTCAACAGCCCACAGGAATGCGACAAAGCTTTCCATGTAATATTTGCTCTATGCCAGCTTCAGTTTACTTGGGGCAAACACGGCCATTTGTAATTGTAAGTCACAGTTTATTGCCTCAGGAGTACATTAGGAATCAGTTGTATTGGGGATCCTTGCTGCTAAGTCGAGTGCTCCATGAGAGCAGGCCTCTCAGGTGACGTGGGGGGCTTTGCCAGCACTAATTTAACAATACTGGAGCCACAAAAAGGAAAAGAAAACAAGTGACGTACACAAGAGATTCTCTTGCTTTGGATGTGAAGTCACTCTCAAAACCAGTACTCACAGCCATATAAGGGCAAGGGATGAGGCCGTTGACTTCAGGCATGCACAAACCAAATATATGCTATACTGCAAGATAAACCACACATTGAGGCTTAAAATAGGTCTAAAATAATGCACAAAACGTGCCCAAACTCCCCCACTGCACAAAGCAGTGTGGATCCGTTAAATCTGTTTTGAACTTGGCCTGAGCTGCAGTAGCACAGCGTAAGCGGTTTGTTTGTATGCGATGTGTTTCTAGTGTCTGCTCTGACTGACGAGATAAAGTGTGTGCACAAGTGAGGAGGCAACAAAGTAGGCTTTGAGAAATGTGTAAAATATGTTGGCAAGAATAATAAAGTATAAAACATGACCTAGCAAAGACAGACCCCCTTGTCAGTTTGGTTTCCTAGTTTCTACCACATTTAGTACTTGTTTTTGCAATTCCTGCCAAGCAAAGTGTTGCTCTTCTCTCTTCCAACGTTAAATGCAAGACTGACTGTGGTAAAGGAAATCATCGTTGCAACAATAGCAGTGAATACAGTAGCTGAGGAATACAGTAAAGAAAAACAATTTTAATAAAATAGATCAGATTTTGATCGGCTTTATTTTAGCCGATAATGGTCCATTAAAATATGCACGGATTGGCCGACATCCCTATTCAGATGTAATTAGCAGCCTTTGTTTTGATGCATCAAATCTCTCTGCTAATGTAAGTTATTATCTAAAATAGTGACTATGATTGCAGCCCTTATGTCACCAGATAGCTGCTAGTGCTTGGATCTCATCGATCCTGTAAACTGCATTCCACATGCATTACAACAACACAGGCCTCCGCCGTATGCTGTCTGCCACCGTACATACAGTGCAAATAAGGATGTCATTGTACAACAGCATTAATCTATTAACACCCAGCAGTGTGGGTCATTCCTGGGGAGCTTCGTCCGAGTATACAAACACACGGAACAGTGGAATTGATTGTAGATGAAAACAAAGGGGTCTGGCTGGGGCGAGACTTCACGTTTGACTTCATTTCACAGACGCTGATGTTGTGCGGCAGTTGCTCCCCACCCTCCTGCCACCGGGAACTGAGATGGGGCGGAGCATGAGGACGGGGTCTGGCAGCAAGACCCAGGATGTACTACAGCATAGTTGGCCAACCATGATCAGCACCACGCCACGGCCGGCACAAGCAAGGGAGAGCAGGGTAAGGACCAGAAATGTGCCTGCAACCAATGACGAGTGCTCGCTCTCGCTGGTGTTGTGTCCGGCTGTCTGTAGCTCCGGCTGGGAGCAGCTGTGGCACATGCAGAGGGCAGAACATGCCGCATGGGATGTTGCCTCAACGCCGCCAGTTTGATTCCAGCCGGCGACCTTCGTTGCATGTCATAACCCGCTCTCTCTCCCCTCCATTTTCTTGGGAATGCATGCTGATAAATACACAACAGACCCACTACATCACAAGATGTATTTATAAGTATAATATAAGGAAGCACGTCACTTTTTCACAGTCATTGCACAAGCCAAGCAAACAACGGCGCAGCAATAGCATAATAGCAGACTCAACCATAGGGTGAAAATCAAATGGGCCTAATATATTCAGTACCCATGGGAAGAAGATAATTGCAGCTGCACCTGAGTTGCCTCCCTCTGGTCTGCCGAGGCTTTGGGGCTACTGTATGCTTTCTATTGTAACTGAACAGCATCTCCACCTAAATTCATCTTGGATGCATCGTTTCTGTTTGTGCGGGTCGGAGATGTTGTTATGCTCCATCTTCGGGCCTGCATCATTAGCCAGGGACTATGATGACAGAGTGAACTGAGCAAGCAAATGCCTGCAAGCCTTGATATGAACTCTGCGAAAATATGAGCTGCAAGTAATGAACGAAAATATGGTTTAGAGCAAAACGCTGGGCTAAACACAAAACAAAAGAGACAATAGCTTTTCCATCCACGAACTGGATTACCATTAAAAGTCCAAGTCACTCATTTGCTCATGTCATTTGTTTAAAATTAATGCTTCAGTGGCATTAGGACATCCGTGTAATGACCACAGGTATGGAAGAAACAGCAGAATACAAAGGAAAGCTTGTATGAGCCTCGGAAATAATGATGGATGACCTGACCAGAGACTGCACTGATACAGACATGCAAAGCAGTGAACCTGTGCATCAGATAGTTGAGGCTTACACTGAATACAAGGACTGTAGTCAGGACAACTAGGCCAACATTCTCACACGTTTTCTTTCTCATGTTTAATATATAGGTGCACAAAGAAACACTAGACTACAGGGACAACAATAATAATAAAGCATAGTGTATCTAATCTGGAAACATGCCAACACTGTACTGGCTGGAGATATGAAGGGTGTGGGTTTCTGTTGGCCTTCAGGACACAGTCAATTACAGTTTCACTATTAATTTAGACTAAATGTGCCTAATAAACTGGCAGCTTAGAGGACATGCCTTTAATTATTCCCAAACCTCACATCTACAGTAAATTCATCTACACATAAAAGACAACTAATTGTTAAATAGCTCTCTTTCTTATGCACTTCAGCTGCCCAGTAAAGTGGACTTGGGTATCAACTACAGAAGATAAGCAGCGATAGTGATGCTGTAGTATGAAGATTGCTAGTTTACAACGACAAGGAAACGGGAGTTGTCCAACAATTCATACAACTCAACCCAGTCCTGCAATGCATTCATCTCTTGACTGTAGCAACCCCAGACACGACAGGAAAACCTGGCCTGAATGCCCATTTTACTCATGCTGATACCATCTTAACAGGGAGTGAGTGACTGGCAGTGCCGATCAGTATTTTCCATGATCCGAGTGCAGTCTAATAAATATAGCCTAATCCTCGGTGCCTGTCATTCAGCCTGATTTGGGTTCAATCTCTCTGGCCACCCTACAAGAATGGAAGGATGTGGTGAGTCAGTGAGGGAGGCTTCAGTTGCCAAGTGTCATGGGGGAATTAGTGTTGGCTCGAGTGCATACAAATATTTCTTTCTCTTGTCCCGTCACCGTTTCACCACTGAAGCTCTACTCGATCTGCTGACACCAATATGTGGACAAGAGTAAACACATTGTTGTACAACAATACCATCTGAAATAACTATGAGAACATGAGGAAAATATGCTGCAGATTGCACTCTCTGGTTCTTTTAAACTCTCTTACAATGTGCTACATTTTAAGTCCATAAAAGGTAGATATAGATATTATTTAGTAAGTTATATTGTTGGCATATAGCTTAGGGTTTATGTAGCGTGAATGTGAATTCAATTACTTACCAATGCCATAGGCCTTGGCAAACAGCCACCGCAGGTTGGCAGCTATTTTTGCTCTGGCGGAGTCGTACATCTCCAATGGTACCACGTCCATTGTGCCTTCGGCAACCCCAGTCAGATCCACTTTTCTCCTGCTACTGTCCCCGCCAGCACACAAATCAACATCCATCCTTAAAAATAAACATAAACGTGATTTTACAGCGCCAGTTATACTGAACATACTGCTGAGCAAGGGACAATAACAGCACATTAGCCATCCACAGTCAAGTTGCAATTCTCACTAGCATGGCTTGTTGGAGTGGCTGCTCGCTCCGTTGGAGATTCTTCAATAATTAATTAAATATAATCCTCATCTGGTGTTGGCTGATTATTAAGTAAAATACTGTTTTGGGTGCTGCTGTTAATCCTCCCTTACTCAAGCGGTTGATTGGGCTTACATCTGGTGGTTGAGACATAAGTACCAAAGTAGCATCCTCACAGGCGTGATCACATTCATTATACTGCTTGATGAGAGAGTGGAGACAATGTCTCTGCAGTATCTGATACTTCAGTGAACCAGTCACCAGAGTGACTAAAACTTTCTGGCCATTATGTACATTGTGGCAAGCACATTAGGTAATGTACTAGTCCACAGAGCAAAAGATATCAGATGTTGGTTAGTAACTTTTTTTCCTACTCCCAATACATTATCATAAAATTGCTTGCAGAAAGTACATTTTGACCATAACCCCCCCCCCCCCAGAGGAATCTTTCTGATAGTTGATAAAGCTAACTACTCTCACACAGAGACAGCCTGCAACACAACTCTGGCAGCAGTTACTCAGTCTAGACTCACAACTGCAGACTTGCTGCCTCAGTGACTGCCTTTAAATCTTTCTGTGCCCAGTGTCTTACAACACTTTTGATTAATTTAGGTCATCGTACTGGGGGTTTCTTTGACACACAGTGCTATGCAATTAAAAATGATTATTACTATTAAAGGATGTCAGCAATCAAGTTTCTAACACTTGTTTCTAATCGGTGCCTCAGAGGACTTTCACTTTCCATTCCCTTGTCGTGTTGATGTCTTGGTTAGACAATGCCACTGCTTTGGACACTTTGTTGCTAGACTTCAACACAGTGGACAGCAGTTCTTAGTGAAATGTACAATAAGCCGAACAGTAAGATGGCTTATTGAGGGGAAACAAGTTCATACACACACACACACACACACACACACACACACACACACACACACACACACACTATCATACTTAGATCCTAGGGTATATTACTTTTATTTCACCAGAAATCAAAAATGAACCTCAGTAAAGTTAATGTTATATAAACTCAACGTTACCTTACCATTAACGGCACAATGCTGGCTTGTTGAACTGGCTAGGTAATTGCTAATTAACAAGATTGGCTGCAATTATAACGTTAGCATGCTGGTGTTATGAGACCTAGTTAACAATGGAATAACCGTTAGGTGACAAGGTACACATTTGCCTAACATTAGGTTAGCTAAGCAGCAAATGCATGCAAATGTAAAGCAGCTAACTAACCGGCTAACCGTTAGCCTGCCCGTGTGTACTGTAACGTTTAAGGAGCAGCACTGCATTCGTCGGCCCCATGAATGACGTTAGCTAGCTGGCAAGACATTACCTTGAGAGGTGTGGTGTATCTCCAAGTCACCCTTCAGTTCCGTCGGGGAAAACAATTAACCAAGGACCTGCCTCGCTTTACAGTGGCCTGCTGTGTAGAAAATACACCAGCAGCAGCGACGCATCGTAGCCAGCTAATAATGCTAGCAGGGAGGCGAGTCTGAATGGTCTCCTCCCAGCAACAAGAACCGATTCACGGCCTGTGTGGCAACGGCTCCACGGCAGGCTTTCAGCTGAAACAATCGCCAGGCAGAAGAGGGGGCTCTCCAAAAGGAGAAACACGACGTACAGAGAATCTTCTGTTTAAAAATCTATCTTTGAACTAGACGCCTCATGTTACTCAACAGAGATACACATATATCTCAGTGGCTTGGGCTCTGCAGATAGAACCGGTGGTGTGTTCGCGCTCTGCCCATAGAAATGTAATTTTCATCCCAGACGTCGTAAAGGCAGCGACTGCGCATGCGTGATTGCCTTCCAGACTGTTATTAGTCATGCTAGTAATAACTGTTAGTGATATATCCACTGTAACTCACTTTCCTATTTGTGTTTTATTCATTTTTGAAGCTTGAACACAAACCTGTCTCAGTTTCTGTTATCTTAAGAATATGATTAGTTTTGATTTACCTCCCCCAGGCTAGACTCCATCTAAAACATTTGTTTGACAAGTTTAATAAAACCAAAATCATGCTCAGTTGCGTCTTCTCAAATAATTTCTTTATTTCAGTATGAACTTATTGCAACATTTGTACACGTTTTCATTATTGTTGTCCTGTGTCGTCCATGTGACATTGACCAATGGGGCCATCAAGTGGCGGAATGTGGTATTAGAATTTGAAGTATTTCAGTGGTTTTGTAATGTAGTGCCAGAACTAATTTGTATGTAATCAAATGAATAATCTGCTGGTATTCCAATGACAACACGTACAAGCATGTCATTCAAATATAATATGTAAATCAAATTGTGGTCTGGTGATTTTTTGTAACATCACTATTTAAACTGGTATTTCTAATTTAGATATATCTATGAATGGATTTTTATATATTACCATTTTGTTTTTGTTACAGTTATCACTATACTATATTATTATATCCTGAATGTCTCACAAAGCACCTCAGGGCAGTGATCAAACTTCCGCCTCAACTTTATTGTCATGACACACGTTCATGATCACAGCAGGCCGACACACACTCGTGTGCTGTACAGAATGTAAAAGCCCCTTGTGATCTGTGACGTTGAGCTATATAAATGAAAATCAACAAGAGACTTAATCAGTTTTACTGACAGATCCATCAGATGGAGTACACCACCCTTTGAATGTCCTATTGTGTTTGTTTTTGTGCATGTTGTACTTTGTAAACATTGTAAGCAATGTCAAAAAAGTGCAGTTAAAATTAAATTAAAATTAAAAATGAAATTAAAAAAGCCTTGCTTCTTATTCGACACAGTAGTTTCACACCAAAGTGCAGCCAGAACATTGTGAAAACAAGAAAGATGTAGTTGAGAGAACAATCTCACCACAGGGTCCTTTTAGTAGCTTTTCTGGAGCTTTTACTCACATCACATGATCTTTATTAGCAAGTGGAGGTTTTGGGGAGTTTTCTTTTGCTGAGCACTTGAAGGATTTTATCATTATCAATTATGCTCGTCACTAATTCAATGCTTGTCACTAATTCACCTTCTTCCCCCTAGCTGTGTGCTTCTCTCGTCCCCCTCTCTCTCTCCCTCTGAGGATATCTGCAGGTGTTTCTGCCACTGGCGCTCCATAGTAGAGTCTGGATCTGTGGTTGCTCCTGCTGCCCCCGTGTTCCTGCTCAGCCGCCAATGTTGCTATTACTGTTATACTGCACTACTGTATGTTCTCCTTCCTCCTGCTCCCTCTCTCCTGCCCCCCCCCTCTTCAACCCACACGGTCGAGGCAGATGACCGCCCACCTAGAGCCTGGTTCTGCTCGAGGTTTCTACCTGTTAAAAGGGAGTTTTCCTTGCCATTGTCGCCTAGTGCTGCTCATGGTGGGAACGTTGGGTCTTTGTATGTGTGGGATTTGGTCTCGACCTGCTCCATGTGAAAGAGTGCCCTAAGATAACTCTGTAATCATATGGCGCTATATCAATAAAATTGAATTGTAATTGAATTGTAATTGAATTGAATTGAATTGAATTGAATTGTTACCTCTCAATCTTTTTTTTTTACTCATGAGTGTCTTTATGTAATATGACCCTAATTTGTAAGCTCAATGTCTGGTGTTACACAAGGTTGCCACAATCTTTTGCAGGCTGGAGACATACTCACTTGTAGGTTCTCGACTCTGTAGGTCAGCATCCTCGGTCGACATCTCTCCCTTTGTTGGTAGTGATTCTGGACCATCAGAAGGAGCAGTAAGAGTCCTCTGTATGAGGTAGTACCAGAGGGAGGAGGCAAAAGTCATGTATGTTTTTAAAATGAGTTTTTAAAAACATTCAAGTTCAAGTTTTCAAGTTTAAGCTTATTTATCATATGCAGTTAACACAGGGTAAACATGCAATGAAATGTGCTGGACGTGTTTTTGTGAAAAAAGTGTTATTTGAGTTCTTTCTTTCATTCTTAGGCAGTAGCACCAGTAAATTGCCAGTAGTTGACAGTGTCAGTGCAAGCAGTGTGTGTGTGTAGCGTGTCACAGTCTCGTTAAGCAAGTCAGATAATGAGAATCTCTGTATCCTTCAAAATAAAAGCCGAAAACGCTGTGTAGCGATTGTTAACCTAAAGAGATATTTCGTCTTTTGGTAAGGTGGTGATATTATTTAGGTATCCTGGGCTAGGACAGTGTTTACACTGTTCTTTGATGGCTCTGTAAGTGTTTATTAGTGACTATTAACTGTGTAAGTTTAGCCAATTAGCAGCAATTCCAGTAGTAGGAGCGCAGGGCGGTAGCCTTGATAATGAGCCCTTATGGTAGAGAGCCAAGAGATTATAGCTAACCAGTGAACTTTGAATGTCTCAATAACAAACTGATTAATAATTAAGCTTCAAGTTGACTGCATAGATTCACATACCTCTGTCAGGTTTTACTTTAGGATCCACAAACTCAGAAGAAGAACTCCTGCATAGGTGGAACGCTGGAGGACAGAGTGTCTTTAAGAAGTCAACACAATCCGGAAGATTGAAATCAACATGTCTGCCAGTCTCACTACAGGTCTGAACCTTCTTTAACTCAGTTTTATACTTGTGGGCTCTTTGAACAACTGCTTTTACAACAGCATTCTTTATGTCCGTGACACTTAGATAGATAGATAGATAGATAGATAGATAGATAGATAGATAGATAGATAGATAGATAGATAGATAGATATATAGATGGCAAGTGAGACAGGAACACAGGGGAAAGCAAAGATACAAACCTCTTACATGTCGTTTTACCTTCAGCCTGGGTGAGAAAAAAGCCTTTGCTTTAAAGATTTATTGGCCACATGGATAAAGTAAGGGGATGCAATTGGGCATCATATATTTTGTGCTTGTTGATGCAAAGCCCTATAGGTGGCAAAAGAGATCTTAAAATGTCTGTTCATGACATAAAAAAACTATTTCGCATTTATGTCTTGTGTCAACTACAGTATGCAGATATGTTTTGAGATCCCCACCACAAAGACCTCTTCCACCACCATAATATAATGCTGGTGAAGCTGCAAGCTCTGGATTCTCCAGCAGACTGCCTGACTGGTCATGAGCCCTGACCTATTTCCAATTTTGTTGAAATGTTTTTTCTCTTTATGCCAGAAACATATTTTTTTGTTGCATCTGTACATTTGTTGCAGTTGTTTGCACTACAAACAACAGTTGCTTAAAAAAAAAAAATTTAAAAAAAGCAATGTCTTCAGTTTTAGTCAATCATATGACGTGCTGACGTCCTGCTAGCATGTTTGCTAACTGTGTCCCTTGCTTGTAAACTTGTAATTCTGCAGCATTTAGTTGTACTTTCCTTCCAGTCTTTTCTCCTTTTAACACACTCTCTCTCAGCTCCACCTTTACTCTTTCTCTTATTCTCTCTTTCACCTGTACAGCCCATTTCATCTCCATACTGCTCGGCCACTGACTGAACTTTGTGTTGAAGTGTGAGGTCTGCAGTTCTGAGTGACTGTAGCTGCGCCTTGTTGTTTTTGCTTTGATTTATCATGTAGCATTTTTAACACTTGACACTCCACTCCATTTTGGTACCATACCCAGCTTTAAGCCCTCATCATTTCAGGTGATAATGTGTTCATATTTATGAACAAATCTGCCCGTGGCAGCTGACCTAACTGTAATCCTGCCTTGCAACACCTCTGCATTGCATGGAGGTAAGATGGATTGTAGAGAGGACCATAATGTACAGTGCAATTGCTCAGTAATACACTGTTTATCAATCAATCAATGTGAGTGCCCTGAGATAACTTTGTTATGATATGGCGCTATATAAATAAAATTGAATTGAATTGAATTGAGTCAAGTAGTCTTAAGATGTACAGCATTGTCCTAAGATATAAAAAAAAAATACAAATAATAAATAAATGTATTCCAGGTATGCAGTGTCATAGTTATATGAATAAAGTAAAGCTTCACTGCCAGAGCAGTGCCCTGTCCCGACACAAAGGAAACTCGTACAACGTTGGCATCTCGCAGGAATTAACATGCTGTGTCATTCTTTCACAGCAGAGCTAAAAAATAAAATTCTTGCTGAATATTATCTGCTGTTTGACCAGCAGGTCCTGGAGGGGATGCCAAAAATATTCCATGATGGATGCCAATTTGTGCAAGATCCTCTCTACTTCCCAGCTTTGTTCCCAGCACATAGCCAGGCTTTTATATCAAATGCCCAATACAAGGAATAATGTTATAACTTGAATTAGTAATTAAATCAATACATTTCTGAGGACATCTCCAAACTAAGTTGCAAAAAATGCACTGCATATACTGTTACAATACACCAACCAATCAAATGTTGCACTGTTAGTAAGGGTCAAAAAGAATCCGGCTCAGAAATGGGTTTATTGTCAAGTAGGTTTTCACATAAAAGGAATTTGCTTTGTTACATTGGTGCATAAATAAGCATAAACATAAAAAAATAGTACTGTAAAAAAGTCCAGAATACAAATTGAGAGACTGGGACTTATGGTGGCACTATGTGATAGGAGGCAGGGTGAAAAGCATTAATGGCAACAACACTAATGGCAAAAAAGGAGTAAAATTTGAAGAAGAACGTTAATATAAGACAGAGACAAAAGGAGGACTAATAAGAGGCATAATGCTCGTAAGGGAAGTACCAACATGGTGAAGGGAGTGACACCAAAGATGCTTGTCGGCGGCGTACAGGACTCTGTAAATTTGCCTATGCAGGCTAAGACGAGCTCACAGAAGTGGTTAACAACAACAAAAAGGCTCTGCCAAGACTAGAGACTAATATGAAGGAACTTGTGAAAAGATCAGCCTCATTGAAACAACAAACAGTAAATGTAGAGAAACGACTAGGACATAGGGAAGACAGGCCAACGAGGCTGGGAAGATCGAAAAGTTGCCCTTCTACTTTACCAAGAGGCAAAGTGTTGGAATCAAGATTGAGGTGTAACAATATACGGATACATGGCATCCCAGAGGTCTCTGAGAAAAATTACACATTAGGATTTGTGACTGATCTTATTTATTCATCAGTGTAATTCCTGATGGCATGAACATCTGAACTTGCACACTGCTCACTGCTCACCAAATTGAAAGAACAATCATTGTTTGCTTCCTACACTATTGGGTGAAAGATGGTGTAATACAACAAGCATGGAAACAATGGGACGTTATGTCCCCATATCCTGCACAGCTGAAAGTGCTTCTGGAAGCTTTTTTCCCCATCTGCAGCTGGCGTCATCAACAAGGCCCAGGACCCCCGCTGACTCTCATACCCCTAGTAAATGTGTTGTACATCGCTGCACAAAACTGCTCTTTCATTTAAATAACAGTCATATTATACGTTTTTATTTTGTTTGTTTTTTTAAATCATATCTTATTGTTTATTTTCTATTTATGCTTCTTGACTTGCAGTACTTGCTAAGTCTTGTCAAAATACCAAGGCAAATTTCTTGTATGTGTAAACTTACTTGGCAATAAACCTGATTCTGATTCTGGATGGGTTAGTATTAGGGTTAGCTTAGGGTTACCTTGATTAGCTTGGCGTTTGTTTGCTTGACACACATGTTCGCATAGAGTCTTAACTTTGCCATGGCTTTGGTACTTAATCATCCATGCTCCACTAACACCATCTGCTAGCTAATGTTAAACCCAGAGAAAGACCACGTTAATTATTATTGTTGGCTACAGGCAGGTTACAGGTTTGTTACTGATCATGTAACGTACAAGCTTATTAGGTTACTGTAGCTGTATGTTCATGTTACAGAGCAAAATACAGTTCTTAACCTTAAAGCACAGCTTTCATTATGTGCCATTTTACATGTTTTATTGCAGTAGCCTGTTTAATGTGATCATGTACCAAACAATAAACCAATGCTGATACTGTATGCTAACAAAATAAGGAGTGATGATAATACAGTACATGCTTTGAATTCTGTAGATATAGAGATACAAGGTTGATATGCAGCAGATGATAGAACGCTCATTAT
>JAVQJD010089075.1:0-11299 GCA_036023655.1 Nannoperca australis | reverse complement strand
GTTATCAGGATCACCACAAAATGTCACAATGAAAAGAACTCATTGTGACATTTTGTGGTGATCCTGATAACTACTTTCTATCAAAATCCTTAAATCCGGTAGTTTTGGTTCAAGACTTTAAATTAATAACAGAAAGTCTGTGTAATATATCCGTATGACTACGAACTACCTACACATGAGGAATTCACAGGAAATGATAGGGCATTTAATCAAGTCATTTGGTTTCACATAACACAGGTTTCACCAAATCTACAAGCACTGAAATTTTGAGGATAACAACTTTAAAGCATAACCTGAAAATCTGGTTTCTGCAGACCCCCAGTGGTTTAACTTCTCACCTTGCCTCAGTGACGTACAGGTGTACTCCAGGACCCGGTGACATCACTGCCAGGCGTGGTTACAGGTGCAAAACTTTTAACCAGAGCGGGAAGCAAAACACTGCTTTCCAGCCTGGTGTAAAGTAACTCTGTAAATTCATATCCATCTTAAGTTTTAGCTGTCAGTAAAATGTGTTTGATTGCTTTTTATTCTGTGTGTTTGTTTGTGTGTGTGTGTGTTTTAGAAATCGTACAATAACTCAATAACCCGTGCAGTATGAAGTAAATCTCATACATTTAAAGTATGAGAGTTTTGCAGTTGCCATCTCGACTGGAAGAGTTTTCAGATTCAAAATACACCCTGAAACAAAAATCACTTAATTTCCAATGGGACAGTTCAATTGAAATTAACTAGGGCTGTAAATTAAAAGTGAATGCCCGGCAGAGTAAAACTTCATTTTGTGACCAACAGAAACTTTGTGGCGCTGCTCATTTCACATGAAGTGCAGAAAAGCAGCTCCGAGGAATTTAACCCATTGCACCCTTCATTTATACAGCTTTGAATCAGAAATAATCAGAAATAAATATAATTGGAATGGTAAAGGCAGATAGAGGTTTTACAGGATGTGGAAGGTCAGAGGTTAAGTCCCTGCTGCGGGCAATATATCCATTCCTGTCATTGTCCTGTGACTTCTTTTCTTCACACTCAGTGCTGCCACTGCACACTCTCAATTTTCATGCTTCAGAGGGAAAGACAGTGAACAAAGACACCAATTTCGAAGTGCGATTCCTTTGTTTGGTGTGCAAAAACAAAACAAAAATTGAAATGAGAAACTGATAAGAAGAGATTTGAATTGATGTGTGAGAATCACACATTGAATTTGTGTCTCCTCCTACGCCTCTTCCGTTTGCTGCCTCTGAGAAATGTTTAGAGTGCAGAGAAAGAAATTAGCATCCTACCGCCTGCCAAAAGCAGTTAGAAACTAGCTGTGACAGGCAATTTGGTTAAAGCTGCAGTGCTGTAGCAGGTGTGAGACACGTCGCAAAAAAAATGTTTTAACGCTGTAAGCCTGTTGCATATTGCATAACATGATTCAGATGTTTTAGCCTCTTCAACCTCCACAGACTCACTTGGAGATCCACTACTACATGTTTGGCCAAGAAAAATCTTCAAATGCACGTTTTATATTCATCAAAAATAATCCCAAAGTTTCCAAATATGTCAGATTAGATGGCATATCGTGCATACCACATCTTGATAGTTCCATTTTCTTTAAGTTTAATATTTAAATAAACAAAACACAACACAGCCTCAGTAAACTGTGTAACATCAGTGTTAAAGAGGTAAATATCCTTCTCTTAAGCGTCGGTCAGAGTGAGCACGATAACGAGGTTTACAGGACTTTGACTCTGTTTAGACCTGCGTTTTGTGACACCAGCCAGCTGACTGTGGCTTTCTGGCACGAGCAGAGGATGCACTTAAGTTGTAAGTCATCAATAAAAGAGAGGATATGGTGAACAGCTGCTGTTCAGTCGTGTCTTATCAGATCGACTCACGCTAATTAGGGATTACAGGATACTGTTGTTTTCTCCTTTACCACTCAATGCTGTACAGCAGCAATTCCCAAGCTTTATATCTGACTTACCACCACAACCCTATCAGATGGGCCTAATTACCTTCACCATACCCCTCTGATAGAAGGGAGGGCTTTGTGGTATTGTTCAATGGTACTTTTGAATAGTTTTGGCCAAGTTTGCATTTGTACTACGGTTGTTTGGAGTGACAGAAACTGGTTGTTTACAATCTCTTGACTTTTAGCTTTTTGTTGTCTTTATTCCAACCAGTCTTGCTGCAGGATCAACTTACAATAGACTCAGGTTGGTGGATAACTTCATACACATTTGTAATCTTACCTGTGTGTTGATTTTTCTCCTAAACACAAACATGTTGATATGTATTATCAAATCATAATTTATAGTTTTCTCATATTTGCTGAGCTTCACAATTTGCCACGCACCCCCAGGTAACTGCACAAGTACCACTGGTTGGGAATCACTGCTTTATAGCATCGGTTAGTTGCTGAACTTATTGGTAAGATATTTATCAGTCACTTCATGGCTTGTCAAGTCATCACCATAGTTTGTTAGTACACAGGCCCAAAAGAAAATTGAGACTACAACAACAATGATGTTGCCTGACTTATGTCTTGAGGCGGAGAAGCATAGATAAATAGATTTGTTTTTAAATCTCTACTCCTAGCTATTTGTTTTTACAATCCTCTTGTACATTTTGCTCCCTACAATTTCTTCCCAACATATCTGTAAAAATTAAATTTCGTGTCGTGACAGCAGCCTTAAGAAGTCAGAGTCTTGTGCTGTCTATGCGTCTCTTTTGTTGTCTGTAGAAGAAATGGTTTAGGAACGGGACATGAGGAGTGCAGCAGACATGTCACTGAGGAGGAGGAAGGAGGGAGTGAGAAGATGAGAGGAGGGTGACAGAGAGGTGGGGAGGATGAAGGCAGAGTTAGAATTGAATGTCTATTTTAATACACAAAATGGAGACATTGAGATTACACAATGATGGCATACAGGAATATATACAATGAGATAAACACCTGTACAATTTAGTGCAATCCTGTAAAATAGGCCTGCAATTTTTGGAGGTGTACAGTTATTTTTTGGTCATACGGTAAATCATGTCAGACACAAATTGAAACTGATTTTAAAGGAATAGTTAAGAGTCAGGCTAGCTGTTTCCCCGTTTCAAGTCTTTATGCTAAACTAAGATAACAGGCTGCTTGTAGTATTATTTTCAACAGACATATATGAAGTGGTATTAAATGAAAAGGCGAAAACTATTTAAAAAACTGCAGTTTCAATTTATGTCTTAAAAGAAGCGCCATCGGATTGCATTACATTTTACAGGTGTAATGTTATCGTAAGTCAGAGTATCAGTCTGCATGTAAAATGTATCTTTCTTCACAGGCCTAAACATAAATACACAGAGTCCATAGTGAAAACTGTCTATATACAGAATATTGTCAGTTCCATCTACTGTGTGCATGTCTTCATTGTACTATACATAGCGTGCTGTCCATTTAAAATCTTCACGGAATGTGAGGTCCTGAACCCACTGTGCTTCTAAAACACATGCCACAGAAAAAGAGCAATTTTTTTCACGACTACATGAGCAGCTGGGACACAACAGACTCACTGGTTCTTCCAAATCCTCACACTTAACTCACATCTACACCCGCTGCACCAGAGGGGAGTAGGCTCCAGGCTTTTCTCCTTGAACTCTCTCCTTTAATTTGCTTGGAAGGAGAATGAATACAAGACTAAGACAACAAAGAAATATATAGTCTTTTCTGTTATTGAAAAAAACTTGTTTTTCTTGTGGAGTCTGCAGAGCACTCTTACTGTAGGAGGGTTTGCTCTCACAGCTAGTTTTTTCTACTGCTGCACTTAAATTAAAGTGTGTGTGAATTTGTGCGTGCATGTCCTTGAATACAAGAGTAGCTGACAGAATCTCTTATAGACTTAATTCACTGCACGTTTTATTCTCCACTGAAGCTAATATCGTATTAGATATTAAGAAAAAACGCATTCTTTACATCTGAAAATTAGGACTTTAATAAAGATTTTAGTTTTTGTTTACACGGCACACATATGCAGAACAATACAACACCATACAAGACATGGACATACAGTATTTATACAAACAACAACATGAAAATAGACAGATACCAATCCATACAGCAAAAAAAAAATGCCATGTAAGAAAAGACAAACATTGCCAATAAAGTTAAAAAGCTTTCAGTTCCAATAACTGTAAACAACATAATGCCACACCACTATCAAAAAGCCCCAAAAAAGCTCTGACATGAGCTGAACAGACACCAGGCATAATATTAATAATAACACTGCAGACTGAGAGGCATCTTCAAAAACATTACTAGGCTCAGCAAGATGATTTTGACCTGATTTAGCGTCAGTTTGGCGGGACCCCACAGAAGTCCTGTTTCTGTGTTTTCAAATGAATTATCAAACCTCTTAAATCTTAAAGATTCACCAGGGAATTATCAGAAACACTGATGCTTAATTAGTTCAAAATATCCAGCAGTGTGAATTTTCCATCAGGATAATACATTTGATGATTTGTTTACATGGGTACAAACACCCTGACAGGCACTTTCCACTAAGGATTATTGTTATGCTAGGGAGAGCCAGTGTTTGTCAGATCTTTTGAAATGGACAGTCTGTATTATCGTGTCTCACACAACAGTTGAGGGTAATCATCAAAAGGTTTTTGGAGTACAAACGGGATCAGAGATGGATTTTCAGAAACATACTGGATGCACCGAGGCATGTTACAAACACACAGATCAACTCATGCGTGGAATGTGAAAAGGTTGACAGAGTCGGAGGTTGCATTTATCAAACCACATTATTGAGTGGTTGCATGTATAAAATTGCAAAGACAAAACAGTCAATATATAGGTTTGTTGAAATTAGTGCATTATGTCAACAAACTCATTTGTTTGAAGGTTGCATTAAAGACCATGAATTTAAAGAACATAACGTGTACTATAAGATTAAGCCAAAAGCTGACATCTGAGACACATTTCCTTGATTAGAGCACATTCTCTGACCTTGATTTTCAAAATGTACACAGAATGACATAAACGGAGCAAAGGCTTGTCAAATGTGTGTAAAATGCACCCAAAAGGAAAAGAGCAACATTCTGCTAGTGGTGGTGACTTCCTTAGGGAATAGCTAACTTCTTGTTTTAGATTTGTTAAGAAACTTATTTAGGGAATAAAAGAGACTCTCGGGCATTAATAGAAAAACACAAAGACAGCCACCTGTCAGCCATGGATGCAGTAGGAGCTGTCTGCTTTTGTGAAACTTGTGAGCTGTGCAGTGCAGTGGCAAGACATTACAGGTATATGGATACGTCATGCAGAGGTGAAAACAATGTGGCATCACTCCTTAAAAGTGTCTGGTCTATCTATTTTTCCCCTGTCCTTCCTCTTTTCTTTCTCTTTCATCATCTACTCTTTCTGCCATCTACTAATTAATATTCCCACCACTTTCTCCAACATTTTTCATCACCTTACGTTGACTCCCAACTCTAAAGCCGTCCCAGCTCTTAATTAACTTCACCCTGACCCTGCTGCACTCATGGAGAGATTTCAGCTGGCTCAACACAACTTCCGGTAGCCATAGTGGAGGTCAACAGCTTTCAGCCGTCTCAACAGAATAAACAGTGGCAATTTTTGCACAGTTTTAACTGTTAAATGTCAACTTCTCCACTGATTTGATCAGTTTAAAGGAAAAGTTCTACATTTTGTGAAATATGCTTACTCGCTATCTTGCTGAGAGTTGCATCGGAAGACTGATATCACTCACATGTATGTATGCTAAGTATGAAGCTATCACCAGCAACTGGCTAACGTAGCTTAGCAAAAAAGTAACTGGTAAAGAAATTAATTAACTTTAGATGTGCTGGTTGGCTAAATGTGCTACTTTGGACAGAGCCAAGCTAGCCGTTTCCCCTTGTTTTAGTCATTATGCTAAGCTAAGTTAGCTGGTTACTTACAGCAGGTTCATATTTACTGTACAGAAATGAGAGCCGTATTCATCTTTTGACTCTTGGAAAGAAAGTGAATAAGCGTATTTAACAATTCTAACAATTCCCTTAAAGGGTAGATAATGGCAGTTTGTTAGGAAGCAAATACAAATTTTTCAACTAACAATCGCTGTGTCGTTGCTAACAAGTTTGCTAACAAATTAAATGCTAGTCAAATGTTTATTTGTTTGCTAGTATTTTCATATTACCATATACATTATTAGTTTTGACTAGAGTGCTAGCTGGTTTGCAAAAAAAAAGTGCAGAGAGTAGGAGCTAGAACTAATGACAACATAGTTAAGTGTAGCCTGAAACTGAAACGTTTTTTTTTACTTATAAGTTATAACTTATTTAGTAATTAGTAATAACATTATGTGATCTGTACCCACACTACAGCTATATTTATCTCATCTTGTATTGCACAATTCTCCAGTGGACCTCCATGATGACATCGGCTGTGGTTTCTAGAAGTCTGGTGAAGTAAATTCAAAGCCTCTACTCATATAAATATATACCATCAATTTTCAATTTTTTACATAGTTGTCAGTCCATGCCACATAGAGTTGTTTAGAAATTCCTCTAGCAGTGCTAATACTGGGCAGATGGAGTTTTACCTTCTTGAAAGTGTTACAGATTCACCCCTCCCTTTGCCCTTCTTTCACTTCCCCTTTCTTCAAAGCCAAGCCAAGTCATTGAGAACTCCTGTTGTGTTTACTACAAGGCTCCCCCGGGTCCTTGGTTGCTCCACCGTAAACCTCAACTCCGTTCTCGGTCCAGGGGGCCACACTGCCCTGGGTTACTCTGCCACAGCGAGCCAAAGTAGCTACCTGGCTAGAAGACAAGACCCGGTCCCAAAGACCCACCTGGGACAATTCTCCAACCAGGGCCTGGGATGAGTCGAAACCTCCACCCTGGGAATCCTGGAAAGAAAGAAGAAAAAAGTCAGGTGGATTACAGAGAGGGAACTTGAAAGGAGCTGGGTGACTGAAGACAAAGACACTTTTACTTTCGTACACAGACAGGCTCTGACTGTTTTGCTGCCTTGGGCAAGACTGTGGACTTTTGAGGAGATGAAAGAGATGTGCAAGAAAGTGACAAGTATGAATGCCTGACTATGGAACAAAGCCATAATATATATTTTTTGGCTCTAGATAAAGATGCCACAGGCTATTACCCTTGTTGCTTATGACCTTTATGCATGCACACACACACACACACACACACACCATAGAAAATCAGATTTCTTCTGGAGTAACCTGCCAGCCTTACCTGACTCCAATCATTTACAATGTAATTTATTGTTTGTCACTTCCTGATTCGTGCATTTACCTGCTCCTGCCCCAGTATGAGCACTCCTCTAGGTCTGATGTGATGTCCGGCTGCCAGTGCGTGACCCTCGCCCCTCAGCTTCCCCCCCTGATAGGCCCACCAGGCTCCTCCCTTCTGGCTCCAGCTCACACAGATGTGCTGCCAGCTGCCTCTGGAGAGGTTTAGAGGCAGCTGTGCCACCTAGGAACGCAGAGCAAGAGTGAAGTTCAGATGCAGTATATCCTTGCATTCTGATGTTTTTCAGGGTCACACATTCACAAGTCTTCAGGGCCAGCTATTATACAGTACTTCCCTCAGTCCCAAAGACATTGTGCTACCTCCAAGGACAGAAACTTTCCTCCAGGCATCTATTACCATAATGACTTCACTGAATTATACCTAAAGCCACTGCACTGCACTACACCACCCTGCAATGCAGTCACGGTGGTACATTAGATTGTCGTTTAAACACATATGAGGCTATTTAGATTGTCTTCTAAATTGGCTCTTTCATTTGATGTGTTCTGTGTATTTGTATTCTAATACAGTGCACTTTTTCTTCTGTAATAGACATTAAATATTCTAATAAAGACAAATTATTTTTATATACAGTACAACTGGTAACATTTCAAATAGTGGGAGAGCCTTGCAGAAAGCAAGAGTGAAACTCTTCTCAAGTGATACCATGGTGATAATAAATGACCAAAGATATGTACACTGGTTGCCGTCTCCCACACTATATCTATTAGTGCTGCAGACTCTTGGATCCAGTCACTACTGTGCCTTACAGGAAAGTTATAAAGAGTTAGCACACTGGGTTTCAGATACATCATTTTTTATCCCATCATTAATGTTTTTATTAAAAAGGCACAGAAATATTATTAAAGAAAACATTTAAATGATTTTGTGAGCACATACATTCACAGTAATGTACAGTTTCTTATTTGAAGCACATTTCTGTGGCTACACTAATAACATCAAATTAACAATATTCCACATTGCTTGGGCAACACATCATCAACACAAACATATTGACGCAGATTGAAAAATTCAATTTCTATATGAAAAGATATATTTGAATGGAGATAGGGATCTTCATGGTTTATTTAATCTTATCTAGCAATAACTGATATATTTAGCATTATAAACTGCCAATTAGTTGTTTCATATATTGTAAAATGATTGTCAACTTTAAATAATTATAGAAATTTCAAATATAAATGTATATGTATATATACAGTGATATCTGAAAAATATATTTCCATTGCATACCTGTTTTCAGCATCTTGACTTGAATTATATTACATTACTAAGATAAACTTCTGCAGAACATTTACCCGTAATGATCGTGCAGACTTAACTCGAGTTAAGAATCTAATCAATAAATAGCTTGAAATATTACCCATGACATAAATCTCCTTGGGAACATCAATTGCGCCCAAGCAATGTACAGATCAGTTCAGATAAACACTGTAGACACTGATACAGTATACCTTGTCATTGATGAGCAGCTCAGTGGGGGTATGCAGGCCTTGCAGCAGCACAAGTTCGTTGGGTTGTTCGGCAACAGCATAAGACAGAGGCGTCCCGATTCCTCCCTCTGCGGGCCGCAGCCACAGGCAGATGGTGAAGGCCCGCAGCGCTGGGATGGAGTGTTTCACAACAGCGTACATGTAGTTTGTCCGAGTTGGGAAGGACAGTCTGTAGCCCTCTGGGAAAGAATGCCCCGAGATATCTGGGAAAGCAGAAAGAGAGCATGAATGTGGAAACAAAAGAAGAATGCAAGAAGAAATCAATGAAGTAATCTACAGTGATCCGGCAAGAGGATCAAATAGATTCCCTGCTTTTATCATATACTGTATCTGCACTTTCTTCATATAAAAATATCTGATCTGTTTTTTTTAAAGCAGGGAGTGAATACCATAGTCTGTCTGATGTTTTTTTTACTCTGACATAAGTTAAACATAATTTATTAATCATAAAAGAAACCTCATGGCATGATTTGATTGAGTAAAATAAAAATGAAACATCTGAGGTGGCTTTTATGCCAGATTATTTCTCATCATTAGTGACTTGAGTCATCATCCAAGTGATTAATCACAGCCACGTATCATTTCTCTCATCATCTTGTATACCTCTTCATTATATCTCCACTTACACGTTAACATTTTCCCACACATACACACACATTCTGATAATTTCTTTCTTTTTTTCCCCACCTTCCTCCAGTCCTGAGATTCGGTGGTGTAGTTTATTGATGCCCTGGTCAATTTCCTGTCTGTGTTTCTCCGTTTCCAGCCTCAGGGCTTTTCTCTCTTTGTCCAGCAGCTCCACCTTCCTCTCCAGCTCCCCCTCCAAGTCTTCCATCCTCCAGGACCTGTCAGCACCAGCCCTGTGCCCAGGATCAGCCAACCTTTCTGGGCCGCCAGACATCCCGCCTTCCCCTGGCACTCCTGAGGAGTTGCTGTCCGTCTGGTTGTGAGGAAATGGGCCAATGTCTGACTGCAGAGGAGGGAGTCAGTGGATGAAAACTGGTTCACAGTGTGGGTTTTACAGTCTAAGAAAAATACTGGTAAGTACTCTTACTCTTGTTCAGGTAATGTATTTACTACTTTATGAAAACGCACATCCCAACTATAGCAGTGAACATAATGTCATACCATGTAAGGAAAAGTTATACCCAATTGAAAATTGATTTTGCTGAAACATTACATCATGCCTGGAGTTACATCCTGGGGCTGAGTTACAAAGGTTTCACTCTACTGTAGTCAGTTTAAGGACTACTTCTTGGCTAGGCACAGTCACCGTGAGGTTGCTAGATACCTGGCCAAGAAACAGTCCTGCAAATAACCCCCGTAAAACCATATATTTTAGCATTTCCCTACATTACCCGCCATAAAATCCATAAATTATTTTTTGTACACTTTGGTTTTGTTGGGATTACTCAAATGAGCTATAACATGTGCATTAATGACTTTTCGAGGTGCTGGTAGCTTGATTGCACCTGCAGACTGCGTTCCTAGGTTGGTTGATTGATGCTAAGCTAAGCTAACTGGATGTTAGCTGCGTACTTAACGGACAGATATAAAGCATGACTAAAGCAGTGTGTACTTTAAAGCACTTTGATTTCACAGAGAAGATAACAAAAAGCTCTGTATTCAAGTGTTGTTTGGCTATGAACAGATCATCAAGCTGAGCCATCTCATGTCTTTAGGGATTTTTTTTTTCATTTAAGTATAACACAACAAATAACTACAAGTCAGCAAAGGCTGCCTAGAGAATGAACAATTTCATTCAACAACAAATTGCTGGGCCCCGCTGCACAATGGTTCACTGAAATAAACACCCAAACCACAAGGGAAGGACTGTGGGAAAGACAGACTCTGCAAGATTTCCAAACTCTGTGTGGTCCAGTATATCCACCAGTATTTGTTTAAAGTATGCAGTAGAAATACAGAGACACCATGAGGGAATTAATACAGAAAATACAGACAGCACTCTGAACCATACATAAAAGTCATACAGCGTGAACTGTGCTTACCTGTATGATATAAGATGATACTAAAAAACTAAGGCTATAGGGGGAGAAAACGTCCTACAATGATAACCACTGTGTGACAATCTGAAATGCTAAGACATGCTGTATAGCAGGACAGACCTAAATGTAATGAGTATTATTATTTTGTCCCAGAAAATGGGATACATGATGGATGGATTTATTCCTCAGATCATCCCATTTCAGTCATTACTCCACCTAGAAAAACTTATATATTGTTACATATTGTGGTAAAATCTAGATTAAAATTGTTAACCAGCCTTTTGTCAGTAAGGCAAATTTCTGCTATCAGAAAATTGTAATATCATCAAGCACAAACACATTTGCTGTAATTGTCTTCTGAAACTGAATCCAAAATTAAAGGTATATTCAATTCAATTCAATTTTATTTATATAGCGCCATATCATACCAAAGTTATCTCAGGGCACTCAATCACATGGAGCCGGTCGAGACCAACTTCCACACACACAAAGACCCAACGTTCC
>JAVQJD010089072.1:0-24317 GCA_036023655.1 Nannoperca australis | reverse complement strand
GAGGCGACTTCACACAGCTCCAGTGATCTGTTGAAGATCTGTGTGAAGATGGGGGCCAGCTGGTCAGCACTTCCTTTCAGACAGGAGAGTGACACACCATCTGGGCCTGGTGCATTCCTGATCTTCTGTCTCTGAATTCATCATTACTGCCAGTCACTTTTCACCTTCCAAGCAGCTAGTTCATCTCACTGGACTATGAAAATAAGACTTGAAACTCAAATTTCTGTTGTTGCTGAATGATAGTGCTAGCCTGTCTGACTGAATTTCAAGTTTGAAGCTACTTGTTTTTTGTTGCTGTTCAATGAAAGCTCAACACAATGTTAAATGAGTCAACTCATTTAATTTAACTTTAACTCAACTAAACTGTAAGGGGTTCACAATAATGTCTGCTATGATATGGTAAAAGGTTTGTTTCTATCTGCATATGACAGTAAATACAGCCTGAGCAAATAACCCCTTATTTCAATTTTTTTCCTGATAATTCCCATGGAAAGATTTTGAACTCTAGTCACACTCTGCTGTTTGTCTTTTTAACAGAAATTCTGTTTTCGTTAACTCATTTGTTCCACTTCTTCAACTTTACAGTTTCTGTTAAAGTTGCATCAATAAAACTCAACGCTGCCTGTGAAGATGCTTCACATAAAAATCTTCCAGTGACTCAGTGGGCATAATACCACCCTTTCCTGGTAGGCTTTCATTGTGAAAAGTGTTTCATTGACAGGAGCTTAATAGAGGTTAAAACCCAGAAAAGTAGAAGTGACTGGGAGTGGTGAGTATGGCATTGAACCATTAGAGTACAGGTAATTCAACGCATTCAGTTTTTTGAACCCAGGCTTTATTAGCAAAGACCCTTTGCTCTTTCTGGACACACCCATGGCTATTTATTTGACTACTGGCTTTTATTTAAGAATTTACTGTAATATTTTTCTAAAAATGAAAGCTCACAATAACTTCTACATGAGGGACTTTAAACAAAACATGTGTGATTATTGTATTAAGATCCTTCCTATCCATCCTATCCTTTAACCCTATCTGCTTCCACACAGTCAAACTGAACAGAAAAAATATAAAACCTAAAGTATTCTTCAATTGTGTAAGAACACGATACATGTGTGGTTTTGGTAGAATGTCAGAAACCTAAATTGTAGGATTACCTGCGTTTCCTTTTTCACTAAATTAATTAGGATAATTAAATTAAGGCACATCTGGGAGCCGATGAATAGGTATACATGCTGCACACATGCACAACGATGCTGCACTAACACGCCACGGCATTATGCATTATCCTGCTCAAATAATATGGCTGTTAGCAGAAGCAGAACTCTGTGTTAACAACAATAACAATCAGTTCTACAACAAAGTTTCTCTATTTCCGTCCTTTGCACTGAGTGCTGATAAAGATGACAAATGTGGCTCCGTACAGCTCAGCTTTCTCTGCTCTCATTACAGTCTCATTTCCATGACTTATTCATAGCAGCAGAAGGAGACGGGAAGCTCTGAGAGCAAACAGAGCATTGGCGCTCTGCACTTCTGTTCCGCTGCGTTCCTTGGCACAGCCGGCTAAACGCCAGCTAAACGCCAGCGCTCCCAACTGAGATACACATCTGTGGTGACACAAAAAACTTTCAGCTCCCTGTGGCCACAAGGCCAGAGCAAGGACGAAGGGAGATGCACGCGAAACGAGGGGGAAGATGCAATGGCACTGATGAAAAAAGGTTTTAAATCTGGTGGAGGAGCAGCTCTGTCGGAATGAGAGGTCACCCTTAAATTGTAGTGAAGTAAGGAAGTACACATTGCGCATTAATGAGTGTGTGTGTAGGGTTGAAATGTGTGCTGTGAAAGTGCAGTGGGCTGAAAACACATTTTCGGTTTGGGTTAAAAAGAACATGATATAAATACATTAAAATAATGCCAAAAAATACAGCAGCTGCTAAAGAAGAGATTCACTATACAAAGTCAATCTTCCCTGAAAGTTAGTTAGTTAGTTAGATTTTTTGTGTGGTCTTTAAATATATTAAGAACTCCTTATTGTTTTGTTTATTATTGTGTCTTGCTGATATCTCAGCTGTACATAAACTAACTCTATATTTTACACAGCAACAGTAATACTAACAGTGGAACTGTGTGTTACATGTATTAGACAACATGATGGTTATTGCATTGCAAAAAAGCATTTTCCTAAATCATCAAAATAATAGGATTTAAATGTAAATGTCTCAACTTGGAGTGAAGCTTAAGGCCTCCTCTTACCTGAAAGCAATGATCATAATTGGTTTCACACAGAGTTGCACATTTTAATTTGAGGGATGAACATCACTGGCATGGGAGAAAAAGTTGGATGGCTCATCCTTATGCCTAACATTAACTGGATCCTTTGTTTTGGTATTATAAGGCGGAGGTAGATGTAATCAAGGGGTCACGGTAAAAGATAGAAAATCTGTATTTAGTGTTTGTCAGCTGATTCATTATTCCTGCAGTGGCAAACATTACTGCTGTATAAACACTGAACAACACTGATTTGATGTGATCATGAACTTAGAGTAAAAGGTTCCAGAGCTCTGAATCATCACTCATATTTTCAGCTTTTTAGCAATTCAAGTAGGTCTGCTGTTGCACTCAATGTTGCCAACTATTCAATGGAAAGTAGCTAAAGCCTGTTTGAAAGGTTGCTAGATGTCGAGAGATTATGTCACACACTAATCTGCATATTGATGATGTCATGAAGCAACTATTTACAAACTAGCTTTATTGCTATCTATAATTAATTATAAGTTGCTATCATCCCTATGCATTTAAATCTACCCATCTTTTATGAAGGCTGTTGTATAGACTGTGGGGCTGAAGCATCATGAATCCAGAGGATCCATACCACTCCATCCCCGAACAAACAATGAGGATTAGAGATTGTTTGTTAGGTACACACATTCACAGCTCATTCGTGTTTCTGTCTGGCTGCTGATGGCTGCGAGAAGGGGTGAACCCACTAGCGATAGCCTTGTTACGGTATGGTACGGTACGCTTCACTAGTCTATTCATTTTGAAAGAGCAACAGCCAATGGGGAAACTCGACGGACCAACGGTGTAACTTCATCACTCAATCACTCAGTAAGCCACAGACATTCATGTTTACAGGGCTGACCACCTTAAAGAAGAGACGACTGGACAAAATTACCTCATTATGTATAAAAACCTCATGGTCACATCGCAAAACCCCAAATGGTTCCAAAAAAGAACTTTACAGTTACAAAAGCAGTCTCACCTCCTGGTGTCGTCGTCCAGCCCTCTCGTCCTGTGTGTGCGCACCCAGTGCTCCAGCTGCTGCATGGAGTTGGTTCTGGAAAGGCCTCTCTCTGGCTCCTGGACTGGAACAAGAGACTTTCCTGGACCCCCACCCAGGCTGCCGTCCACCTCTGCCGGGCTGCAGTCCCCGGTCTGCTCCCCCGCCACGTTACCCGAGCCGTTGACCTGCGTGGGCTTTTGGGCAGTGAGGTTGGCCTGGCCCTGGCGAGACGCAGTCACTGCGGCTGCGATGGCGGCGGCCTGAGCCGGCTGCAGCTTGATGCTGTTGATTTTAGTCAGAGACCTCTCTGCACTTGGGTCTCTCTGGAAGCCATATTTATCCCCACCACGGACCGTAGCATACTTCTCTGTGTCTCTGTAAATCGCGTATTTATCCCCTTCTCGTAGCGTGCTGTATTTCTTCACTTCCTTCAGAGTGCCGTATTTGTCCACCACTTGTATGGTACCATATTTATTCTCCGTCTCCCTCATCATGCCGTACCTCTCTGTCTCCCTCAACGACAGCTGTCTCTTCACCTCCTTTTGTGGAACGTATTTCTGTCCATCTTTCTGGAGCGTGTGCCTGTCTCCTACTTTCTGCAGTGCATATTTTCCTCCATCCTTCGTGAGCAGGTACTTCTCTCCATCTTTAGATGGAGCGTATTTCTCCTCAGTTGACGTCACCGTATACTTTTCGTCCACTTTCTGAACAGCGTACTTCTCCAGATCCCTGTGAATGGTGCAAACCTCTCCATCTTTCTGCAGCAAGGATTTCTCCCAGTCTTTTCGCAGCAGGTACTTCTCTCCATCCTTGTGGAGGAGATACCTCTCTCCCTCCTTCTGAAGCATGTAACTCACGCCGTCTTTCTTCAGGGAGAACCTCTCCCCGTCTCTTTGTAAGGTGTAGTACTCACGCTCTCTCTGGCCATTGTGCGTCTCTGCATCTTTCTGCCGTTTGTCGTCTGCTCGAGATAGGGAGTGTTGTCGCACAGGCTCGCGGTTGCGTTCGTTGTTCTGGATCTCGGGCCGGGTTAGGACTCTGTGGTTCATTAAGTTGTTCAACTCCTGAGGCGTCCGCTGGTCCACTTTCAACTTGTCCAGTCTGGGATGAAAGAAAGAGAGGAATGTGACAAAGAATAAAGGAAAGACTTTTCTAAGAGATATCAAAGATGTCAGAAGTCCTGTGCCTGACTGACAGCCCTTCTATCTCTGTCATTCTTCCTTTTTAGACTTTCTCTTCTTAGAAGTCTCTGATCTCTGCCAGAAACCCATGGCAGTGCAGTGAGTCCTGGCAAACTGGGTATAGGATCAATGACAGGGAAGGGTTATGTCATTAGAGTTATAGATTACAGCTAACTTCATAGTTACACCCAAGACTTTAGTTTAAATATCTCTCAGTGTTAGTGTGATGCTCATTGAAAACACTAGATCAAGCTTTTAGAATATACTGTATATTAATATTTAACTTTCAAACTTTGATCGCGGCAACATCACTGATGATCAGACAAGTTGTAAACAAGCCAACAGTTTATCCAGATGATCTACGCCACTATTTTTCTTTTCTACCACTGAAACTGTAGCCTTACCAGAATTAACCAGAAAAGAGAACCAAACTAGGATGATTTAACAAAGATGACCAACAATAAATAAAATGGGCTATGAAAACTGCAGTAGGAGCCACCCACATGTTCCAAATAGCCTTCGATAGTCAATAAGCTGAATAAAGCATCACCAAGGCAGACGAGCAAAAAGACATCCAGGTAACTTCTGTTTCTCCTTTTCTCATCACTGATAGGAGGCAAGTGCAGTCCAACTGCTGTGTTTCATTTATTCAAGGTGATAGAGGGCGGCAATTAAGGTTTTCAGTGGAGAAGGCTTTGTTACATGTGTGTTACTGAAAAGGAGAAGACTACTGGCCTTTCTCCAACTTCCTTGATGTTGTTTTCACTCTCAACAATCTCCACTGGGATCAGAAAACACAAGCAGCCCGAGCAGACTAATTGTGGCCCATGTGGTATCTCTGTAGCTGCCATGGCTCTGATGTGCAGTTACATTTTAAAGAGGCCTACCCTTTGGTGTAACTATGGAAACTATGCACGTAAACACCATAGATACGGAATAACCCCTTAACGTAGAAATATAAATGAAGCTTTAGGGTGATTAATTAACGAATGATTGCCTTTTTTTAATCTCCTTTTACACCTTGGCATAATGATGCTAACCATACCATAACCCTTAATGTTGTCATCCTTCATTTTATTGCATTGTTGCACATTTTCTGCACTGTTCAAAAACTGCTCATGTGGGACCGCCCAGGCTGCAGGCCTGTGAGCAGCCAGATCCCTCAACAGTCTGTCGGTGGTCACACTTCTTTTACAGTGATGATAAAATTTGGGCTATTTTGTGGTATTTAATTAGGTTCAATAGTTTTTCCCTTTTAAATTGTGGTTCTGTCACTCAGTGTGTAATAAATGAACTGTGAATCCAATAAGATCCTTCATGGAACACAATATCACCCATGACAACAAGCTCAATGTTGCCCTGTCTGCATGAATAAAAGGAAACTCTTAACAAGGCACTTTTAGAGGCATTTAGGAGGACTCTGGAGAGAATAAAATACTTCATGAATATTTATTGAATAGTGACTGTGTGTCTCAAATTTCATTTTGCAACCATCTTATCTGTGTGTGGGCATGTCCCTGGGGTGTGTACCGACCGTCTGACTGGTTCAGTGTGGACGAGGGCAGCATCCGTCATGACTTTCATCCAGGACTCCATCTCTTTGGCTGTGTCACTGCAGAAATAATATGTCCGCATGTTGGGGTGAGTGGCCTAGCAGTATAGGGAGAGAGGGGGAAGATATTAACCAGGAGAGAGAGATAAACAGGAGGAGCAGACACAGATAGAGAGGAAGAGGGAGGAGGAGATACAACAACAGCATTGGATGGTGACCATGAGATACCAGCAGAGAGTCTTTCTATCATTCCTGTTGGCAGAGTGTGTGTGTGTGTGTGTGTGTGTGCATGCGCTCCCTGCCTGCCACTCCATGGGTGTTTCTGCAGTGTGAAAGTCTTCAAGGTTCCTCTGTGTATCTTGGCATAGGCAAGGCACCTGAATAACAACTTCCTGTGTGTATACAGTATGTGTTTATGCTGTGTATGTATACTGATGAGCCTCTGTGCAGTAGCTCCAATCATCAAGTCACTCAACCCCAAACTAATTTTGTGGTTGAAACAACTAATACTTACCAAAGGTTTTGAAATTTCTCCAGTTGATCGCCTCTGCCAGCAATAGCGCAAGTATTAATAATTTTAACCCAAAAATGTGTTAATATAGGGCCCAGGTTTAAAATATAGGAGTGTCCCTTTAAAGACCCCAGTATACTCCAACAGAACTGTTTATCAGATGGTCGAACAGCTTCAGAAACCCGCTCCACCCACACATTTCCAACAATGGGTTGGAGGCAGGGGCTGCATCCATCCATTTCTCTCATCCATTTTCTGAAACCAACAGTCTGACATTCAAACCCACTTCACTTCATGGTAGTTGTGCAGAGAGAAAGGAACTTTGTCTCTAGCTCTCTTTTTCACATTTCATGTCAACATCCGAGTGCAGCACTACAAATGTTTTCCAGGAGAGAAAATATGTGCTGTTCTCTCCACATTTCAAAGATATTGCGTCTCCCCCCTCTCTATGACGGCCAGCTTTTCTACCTATTGAATGACCTTTAAGCTAGACACTGGTGTTTTACCTTGAAGGCGTATTTCCTGCTGATGTGGTCATCCACCGACAACATGGAGACGTGAAAGCTGGGCAGCAGGATACTTCCCAGGATGCTATCCTCTTTCTCATCTGCACCAAAGAAGAAAGAAGAATAGTCATATGTCAACATATTAGAGTGCACATCGGCCTACACTGAACCAACTGGAGTCTGGAGCAGTAAGTACTACAAACAAAACAGCAATAGAGAAAAGTAAAAGCAGAGATTTCTGTGCTTTGACTGACAACCAGGTGGACATGTTACTGAAAGTAAGTGTTGTGATTCGTTATTAATGTTGAATTAACCGCTTGTAGTCAAGGCTGAGTTTGTTTTCTTCTGGAAAAAGGTCATGTGATAGAGGTGTGACAAATCAGGGAAGGACACGTTGTGGCTGGTAAGACCCAAACAGGAAGTGAACGTGGGTGTCTGCCTCATTGCCAAATCTCTGTTTCCGCCCGTCCTCACTAAAACACAATCAGCAATCACAAACAGCAGCGTTTTAAAAGGTCTCCCTTTTACGGGTTCGAAAATGCCAGAGTAGCTTGGACTCTAGACGTAAACGTAGCCAAACTTGGTTGGATTGGTAACACAAAACACAAAATAGGTGGTAAGCAGGTTGAAAGAGATTTCTAAGGCTGACATTTTGATATTTGTTTGTTATACTTTAGTTGAGTTAGAGACACATCAAAGAATTAGATTAGATTAGATCAAGATTGGATCTTAAAAAGTGAGGGGGACAGAAGAAATTACGCCCCCTGTTCACGGTCTCTAGGAACTGGAACATGTTGCCAAGTCTGTCCTTCAGCTATGAAAAGATGGAGGTCCACCTTTATCTCGTCGACAGTGTGATGAATGACAGAATAACAGATGACGATGGGACAAACCCTGCTGAGGCTTATCAGACCACGGCAGACAGAGACACAGAGAGAATGAGATGATTGGAAGTTCTTATGAGCTCGACTCGCTCTCCGCATGAACTACGGTGTTGTCTCCCTCCCTGTGTGTGGTACACAGTGTGCAACACACACACTTTCAGACTGCAGCAAACAGCGAAAACGGCTTTCTTTCCATGATTTTTGTCTTTCACATTTCAGGAGAAAAACAGCTGCAAAGATATGAAATGCAGCCATGAATGCATTACAGTCGACGCCCAAGTAAATATTTATTGACCCAATCATTCTATCTTTTGCTCTGTATAACACAATGTTGCTTTGATAGGAACTTACAGGCTCCAAACTAAAAGCAGCACAGTGTCTGCTGCACCAGCTGCAGCAAAAACCTACAGAGCCTCCAGCCAGTGCTGCTGTTTGCTTTAGCCGAGCCTGCACGGTGAGCCCTGCAGCTCCTCCGGCCCCATCCCTGCTGCTGAATTATTGAGATACAGAACACACACACACAAACAATGTGCAAGAAAGTGAGGGAATAAGTATGCTGGCAGAGAGAGAGAGAGAGAGAGAGAAAGAGAGAGATGCTGTAGGTATACACTGCAGTGAGAGTGGGTGTTTTCTTTTAAGAAGGCTTGTGCAGAACGATTGATATTTCAAGGCTCTCCACCAGGTTCACCGAGGTTTGAGGATGTTTGTTAAGATGAGTTCCTGACAAAAGTTTGATTAAATGTTAATTCTAGTTTATATAACCAGATTTTATACTTACTTCTGTACTTTTGGGGAACTATGGACCCTCAAAAGAAAGATATGTTTTCATCTTGTGTGCACACAACACAATAACTATAATATTAATGAATATGGTTATTATTTGTGTGTGCACGTTTTTTTCTTGTGCAAAAGCAGTTAACTCATTACATTTACTGTCATTGTCACAGCCTACGGGGGTCAGGGTTGGATACCCATCTGAGGCAGAGATGGAGGAAGCCCAGTCTGTGGTAAGAGTAGACACAGGGAAGGCATTCAGGCTACCAATATCAAATAGCAGAGTGTGTTTTCCAGTGAGTGGGCTATGGAGAATATAAGAGAGATATTTCTGTTTTTTTTGCTGTGGCTCATTAGCAGTGACTGTATAAGCTGTCATGAACAGACGTGTGCTCAGATATGTGCCTCCACACAGATGAATGATTGACAGATACCTAATATTTGCTGCACTGTACAGCCAATATGTCTGTTATATAACATCACCCATCAACTGAAATATGAGCATTTGCTTTGTTTTTACTGTGTTTCATGTAGGCAACTGTACAGGGCCAACGACGGCCAGGTCCACATTCATAATCCTGAGGAGCTTCATTTCATGCTTGTTTATGTCTGTTTGTAGCAGCCCAGCAGAGGCCTCAGCTCAAATATAAATGTGCAAAAATGTGCACATTTACAGAAAATTGGAAGCAATACAAAGTCCATCAGATTTGTTTGCGGATGCTTCAGGGAAAAATCCTTGACTGCATGTGAGGGCCATTTCAACTTCAAGTGCAAAAATGACTAGCTCCGTCTCTAATCAAGGGCACACTGTTATTATTCTCTTGAACTGGCTTCGAAGACAAACCCATATTTGCATTCATATGTGCACGATCATAAACATTATGTGACATGTTAATGCACTTTTGTACCCTAAACATGTTCTTTGATCTAATATCCTGTTATCTTTGACGTATATAAAGAGAAAGACCACACCCCAACCTCGACTCCTAACTCTGCAAACAGCTCCCAACCTGAGTGACAGAAGGAAGGAGAAAAATGGAAAAAACAAGGATATTATCAGAAAGCCGAGCACGTCATTGTCCTTCCCTCTCGCTCGTCTCTGGCTGGCTAAGCCAATAAACATCCAATTTTCCCTTGGGTTTGTCATGAAAGCGGCTGCTGATTGCGCTCTGGGAGCGGCTAATTTGTCAATTTATTGAGATGGAAAAATCTCTCTCAAGGGTTTAGGAGACACGAAGGAGGAACAGATGAGCTTTAGAACGTAAAGTTCTAAATTAGTGGTGCTGTAGCGTGGGTGACACAAATGTGGGTGAAAGCAAGGACGACTATTATAAACTGGAAAGGACCCTTGATTTTACCCACTGCTTTGGATTAGTAATAAAACAAAATCATATATGTTATCTGCGTGTCACAACACCTCCCTGAAGCTATATGAGTTCAGTGAAACGTTTAAACAATGACATGAGCACCACAAACTCTCTCACTCTATGATCAGCCTGGCATATTTGTAATCTTTGAAAACTTTAGTCAAGAATTTGAAATATTATAATATATATAGGAATATATAATGGATCATTACAGGGTTACTACACTTCAAATCTCCAAGGGTTGAGAGCACTCAACTAAACTTAAACTCTGGTCGATATTGAGTACCTATCCAACACCAGTGCCTTTGCCTTTGTGACACTGTGTAGCTCTTTTTTCTTCTTTTTCCTCACAAACAATGTATTTTTTTCAAACTCTAATTGCTAAAAGTTCTCTCTCTCTCTCTCTTTCTCTCTTAGTTCTCCTTTAATAAGTCGTAAAAAAATCTATTTGGTCGGGGTGTGCTCGTGGACTTGTGGTGTGGTCCTCATACCTCATACCCCTCTCTCCTCCCATATTTCCTGTTAGCATCTCTACTGCCACTGTCAAATAAACATTCTAATAAATCAAAGAAATTCTGTTTTTGTTTGACTTCCTGACACAGTGCACAACATTTATTTTGCACTACGTCATGCATTTTTTTTGGTGATGTCATCTACTTGAAAATGGCACTGTCAACATTTGCAGTTTCAAAGTACATGCAGGAAGTGACGGCCGCAGGAAATGATCGGAGCGGAACAGGAAACTGAGGCAGATACCAGTCCGACAGTGTGGATCTGTGAACTCCTAATCTGAATTCATGTTTCCCAACTCATTTATTCAAACTTTTGCTTTAATTTGTAACATCTGTATGTTTGTTATAAAGGATGTAATATTCATTCATTCATTAACTTTTTTTTGGAACAAAACATGGACTCCATCTGTGCTCACTGTGAATTGCCTCTGATTTGACAATCAAACATATTTAATCAAACAGCTTATACATCTGGATATGTGTGTGTGTGTGTGTGTGTGTGTGTGTGTGTGTGTGTGTGTGTCCTCACCGCGGTAGTAGAAGAGGCACATGTCGGACAGAACAAACCACCTCTTCTTCCACAGTTTCATGCCTGTGCTGTCCTGCAGGGGTCAAAGGTCACAGACCATCAGTCAGTCAGTCAGTCAAACTCTAGTTATTACAGAGAACAATACACCCTCTTTCTCGCTCACACACACACACACACACACACACACACACACACACACACACACACACACTGTCTGTTATTGAGTCAGGGGTCGGGGATGGATGGGAGTAGATGGGGAGGGGAAAAGTGATGGTTTTCTGTGGCCACTAAGTTGTTTTTTTTGTCAGGTCAGCAGGTTTGAAACTGCTGATGACACACGTACATGTGCACGCTCACACTCTTTCTTACACACACACACACACACACACACACACACATTATATGTGTGTGTCTCTATAGGGTGGTACTACAATTGACTGATATCAGGCTAACATTGGCCAACATTGCCTTAACAACCTTATTTATTTATTATATAGTTGAATTTGTCGGTCAGGACATGAAGCCTTAAAGAACTAAATTGTTGAGAAAATGCGTAAATACTTTGACTCGGAGCCGTATCATAAGAACACCAGTATGTGGTTTAATATAGTTTTTATTGTCGCTGAAGGAGAAAGAGGCATGACGTACCTCTGCCAACGCTCCGACTGCAAAATTCAACCGTATTTATTTGCAGAATTGGGAAAGGTAAAATTGAAGGCGTTCTTGTTTAGAAGAAAGAACGCGTGTGTATTCAAATCAGGGGTGTGTAGGCCCCCGGTGTACAGGAGGCAGACTGGCAGGCGCTTTCCCACACACACACACACACACACACACAACTTCTCTGGGTGGACGGCCAAATGGTTCTTTTGTTTGTACCTTCCTCTTGTCACTCAGAGTTTTCTGTCCTCCACTCCCACCAACTCTTTGTTGTTGCGTTCTGTCCATTTACTGCCCAACGTTCAGGGATCTGGTCAGGAAAAGCAAACACAGCGTGTCCTAAAAGATCGGCACGCAGCAGGAAAATATTACAATCTCACAATAACCCAAAGAATGTGAAGGTGTCAGCGTGGAGTACTGCAAACTTACTAGCTACTAACTTCCCTTGTTTCTAGTCTTTATGCTAAGCTAAGCTAAGATAACTGGCTGAAGGCTCCAGCTGAATGCTTACTGTAAAGAGTGGTATCGAACTCCTCATCGCTGCAAGAAAGCCTACAAGCGTATTATTCATTTAAAGTCTGACCCTTGCCCAAACCTTTAGTCTGCTCACCAATGTGGCCCAGAACCCGGGCCAGATCTCTCCAGCTCGGTCCTTCTGGACTCGGACCAAGTGGGCAACCCTTTATCTCAGGGCCGTTCGCTGAAAAAGCCCTTCCGGGGAGTTTCGGTGACTTGCTCAAGGACACTTCAGCAGGATGGATGCTTGCTGACGTGTGCTTGAACCAGTGCCCTTGAGATGAAGGACGGACATAATGAAATAAACAAAGACTACGTTTCATAAACGCTAACTGGCTTTCCACACAGGTCTCGCTGTAGGCCACTTCACACCTGGGCACATAAATGCTTAAAGAAAGTGTGAGATATTATAGTAAACACTGACTCTTCATTGGCATCTTCACTGAAGTCATCTTGACATTATGTCTGGGGAAACAAAATATCAATTTTTCAAGTAAGTCTCAACTGTTTTTGCTCAACTCTATAGACTGTATATAAAAATGGATGAAGTCTCCTCCTCCTCCCACTGTACAACAATGAAGCTAAAATATTGCGTATAGGGGTGATGTCACTTGGAGCCCCGCCCCCAAACCAATCGTGAGCACACTTACAGTTGTAGAGACATCACACCCCTTATTTATAGCGTCAAATAACTAAATAAACCTTTTGTGATAAGAAACCAACATCAGGGTGATAAGAACCACCTAAACTCACATCTTATATTAAAAATGTATGTGACATGAACTTTGATTTTTCCGCTAACACGGAGGGGGCGGGGTTAGTATACTGCAGCCAGCCACCAGGGGGCGGTCGAGATGGGTTGGCCTCACTGTTGGGACGCCGTCGTGTCGTCCATCTTTATACGCAGCCTGTGCTCTACACATACAGTTGCTTCCAGAACCCAATAAACCTGTCAGTTGATAAGGACAATAATTGGGGTCACGTGTTCGAGACCCCTACAACCAAATGACTGCATCTGCTGGCAGGTGATGGTTCGGAGTCGGTGGATACATGCAAGAGCTTTTGTGCCTTAGTCCCCATCAACACTCACAAACACATAAACACACACTGCGCACACGCATTTACTTATTAAAGCCCTGTTTTATTTAATTGACTCATTTCACAGTCTACTGGGCCAGACCCGGAACAAGCACAGACACACACACACACACACACAAAAGCAAGGTATATATTGGCCTTCATTTGGAAATTTGCGACAATCATGACTGATATTTGTGGGTGTGTGTGCAGCCTGTATCTGACTACCTGATTATAGTCACTTCACTTAACATAAGTTTGAGCAGAATCTTAAACGAACGCATGCATCTCTTGAGAATTGTTTTAACGTGTCGATAAGGATTCTTTGCCTTTGAGCTCCCGTATGTTCTCCCTCGGCGGTGTCATTGAAGTCACAGATAATCGTAACAACCAGCGGCCGCTATTGGCTGGTAGCTTCACTAGACTTAGTGGGTGGGTGCTACTGTAGGTTTTATTGTTGGCATTAAAGCTCTGGTTGTTCCTTTGTGATGCAGGGATGTATGCGTGTCTGTGTGTCTGGTTAACTCACTTTGGTTAACCTTTTTCTCTCTCTTGAACAGTCCTCTGTAGCCCCTCAGCATGTGTCTGCCTGTCTGTGTGTGTGTGTGTGTGTGTGTGTCACATGGTCATATCCTGCCTATTATTGGCAGGACTGTCCCCTGCAGTCAGTGAAGAGTGAGGAGATGATGTGGCGGTGAGGAAAGCAGGAGGGAGGCAGAAAGGATGGATCGAGGTGTAATAGAATAGAAAAGGAAAGTGAGAATTTTCAAAGAATATGCATTTGCAGTCTGAATTTTGATTAAGGTTGCAACACCTTTGTGATAAATATTACCAGGATGAATCCTATGTAATCCTATAGCCAAAAGGTTTCTGCTGTTGACCAGTACCCTCGCGTCGAGAGGCACGTCTGCTAGACACCTCCACATTTACTTTGTAACGTAAAAGAAAATATCTCCATATTGTGGAACTGTCTCCATATAGAGATGTTCTTTTGATGCTGAGACTTTGGTTTGAATTTGATATGATGCTCAACCTTTAAAGAGAGGGAGTAAGTGAGCGAGAGGAGGAGGAGGAGGAGGAGGAGGAGGGAGAAGGAGGATGCGGCGCACAAAGCACCAGAGCAGCAGGTTGCTATAACAACAGCACCTTAGTGGTTCCATCTCTGTCTCTCTCCTCTCCCTCCCTCTCCCTCTCTGATCACCCTCTCATCGTTTGCTCCCTGCTGTCATTTGGCGCGCCGTGCCCTTCCATCAAGCCACCTATCTCTTCCTCTTCCTTCCCTCCTCCTCCTCCCTCCCTCTTCTCTCCTTCATCCTCTCTCCTCCTCTTCATCGTCATGTTCTGGTAGCTCCTCCACTCAAAGGAAAAAGACCTTCTGCCTGACAAATAAATCCCTTCTCCCTTCCTTGAGTTTCTCTCTCTTTCTCTCTCTCTCTCTCTCTCTCTCTCTCTCTCTCTCTCTCTCTCTCTGTCTGCTGTGGGAGCCGACAGAGGAGCAGTCAGCAGGTGTTTATGTCAAAGAATACACAGAGAGACACGGGGGGGGACAAATAGCGCTCTCTTCCCTTTTCTCTCTCCCGTCTTTGCTCTCTTACTATCCTCTCGTCCTTTTTTACTCCGATGCTCTTTTCCCTCACCGCTACTCGCTAAGCACTCCAGCTTGATTAAACTACTTCAGAATTCTTTGTCTCCGACTCTCGACGTCTTCCTCTCTCTTCTCCTCGCTCTGATTCTTTTTCTCACACATGCAAACACTCAATTTTTCTCAATTCAGGTATTTTGTGATTATCAAATGAATGAAAATAGTGTTTCTGTGTGAGGTGCGTGGCAGATTCAGGGGTGTTATTAGGATGCTAATTGTGCTAAAATATATATTTTTTAATTAACTAAAGTTGAAATAAAGTATTTTGTACTGACTCACAGTTGTGTCATTCATATTGTCACGTTCCCTCAAGCTGTGGCATGCTGACTCATACAGTACTGAGCCGTCAGAACCACAGTCCATCATGTTTTTCTATTTCTTTGTTTCTGTCTCGGGATATTATCAAGAAGGTTAAACTGGTAATGATTTTTTTTTATAAGTGTGTGTGTATGCAAAACCTGTGTGTGTGTGTGTGTGTGTGTGTGTGTGTGTGTGTGTGTGTACACTGCATGCATCTGTGGGAGGGAGCTACAGTTCACACCACCTGGATAATTAAGGGAGTTTTTATAGGTGGGCTTTGAAAGGCGAGTCTGTTATTATCAACATGAGTCACTGGCATTTAGGGAAAACCTGTAACACACACACACACACACACACACACACACACACAGAGAGAGAGACACCCCTACACACACAAAACCAAACCCGCAGTGAGTGCGTCTGCCAGCTTGAGTGGCTCCACCTCAGGGTCAGAATACAATCTGAATATATTTTGTCTGTTGTTCCATCTGAATAACAAAGAGCTAAGCGTGCATTTGCACACATACATTTATCACTCGTGTTTCCTTTTGTGTGTGTGTGTGTGTGTGTGCGCGTGTTTGACACCATCACATGTGACAGTTGAGAGTGTGGATTTTGCAAAATATCTGACTGCTTCTCAGCTCCTTTTTCCCCCCACAAAAGACTGTTTGAAATGTAGATCTGCAGGATACATGTTGTAATGTATATAACGTGCAAACTGATCAGTGTTCATTTGTATGTGTTTGTGCAAGTGTGTATGTGTGAATTGACTGAGAGTAATGAGATAGGGGGGAGGTTTCAGTGCGAGAAGCTTTCCGTCAAATACAAGCAACAACATTTTTTTATTATTCCTTGTTTGTACATTGAACATTTTCATCACATGCTCTTTGTCTCAATTATTCAACTATTTAAATTAATTTCACTTCCTTCAGAAAGTCAGCTGCATTTAAAAACATTTAAAGAGGTAGGTTACTGTAACTATGCCATCCGTTCTTTGTACAGTGGAGTTCAGTGCAAGCCCAACGTAAAGATCCCGTCTTTGTGTGAATCCTAAACGTTGTCTTGGATTTGGGTTGGAGCGCAATTTGCACCCAGGGAACCTTTTCATAAATGAGGTCCCTGCTTCCCATCCGTCATTTTAATGGCATCTGCAGTTTCTATGCCAACTTCATTAAGGTTTGAAATGAACAGGAGTTAAAAGCAAAATTGAAATTGAGAGTTTATTAAATTGTACAGAAATTGCGCAGAAACCTCAATTTATATGCTCTAAACTCCCGTTTTTTTCATCAGTTTAGTTGTTGCCAGTTCCCATTGTTTACCTCTGTCTGTTGTTTATAGTCTACATTGCTGCCATCTTCCTAAATACTACAGCATGCCTACCTTTCATACAACAACCTGAAATTACCAGGTTACTCCGTTCTCCCGAGAAAGAAAACAAAGATTCAGCAGAGTTTGGGAAATGCCCTCAGCTGACCAGCTGATGTTTAAAAAGAGTGTAAATTACACCAAAACAGGCTGCTGGCATTTATATATTTTCATTACTGCACTGAACTGTAAGCCACCGTGTCATCAAACGCACAGAATTGTTATTTAAGCGTCAGCAGGAGGCTAGCTTCCCCGTTTTCACGTCGGCACTACATCGTGAGGTTGCTGTTTTCAAACGTATCCACTTGGGAGACCTGTTTTTGAAAAGCACATATTTTGGTGATGGAAAGCACCTGCTGGTGTAGATTAAAGACCAACATTTAAAGAATTGAAAATTTCTCATTTTGACCTTGGTCCACCTTTTCTGTCCTTTGTTTCACTCCTCAGAAGGTCCCCCCCCCCCCCACATACTTCCTCTCTCTTCCTGCCAACCACCATTCGTTAGCACCCTGTCGTTATCTCGTCTGTGCCGTGACGGAGGCAGTGCGACCGTTAAGTTCAGCGCACTGTGCCTACAGTATGGCTAAGAACGGGGCGAGGGTTTAGACGGGGCGGCTCATCAGCCCGTCGACTGATGCTAATGATGGGGAAAATGCTACAGATGGAACCAGCCGTTCTTTTGATCTTTCCTTCCCTCCTCAGAAAACCTCTAGTCCAGCCTGCTGAGATTGAGCGCTGCCGGCGTTTTTCTTTTTGCCCCATGTTTTACTTCATGCTTAAGAAAACGTGTGCTCTGTGTCAGACCTCATTATGATGTGATCATTATTTCAGCCCGATTGATTTGTCTTGGTGATATTTTGACCTTCAGCACACCTCTTGCATTCTCATGACGGTTCTCGATGAGCGTGGAGAGGAAGCAGCCTTTTGCCTTATTGATTCGGTATCTCATGTTGTTTACGTTGTTAGCACCCCGAAGACCACAGAAGAGTTTTCATATTGCTAACATGTCCCCTCTCTGGTTCTCCTCCAGCCCTAATACACTTTCTTTTTCCTGTTTGTTACAGCTCCAGGAGACTGTAAAGAGGAAACTGGACAGTGCACGATCGCCCCTCAATGGTGAACAGAACGGCATCTGTGATGGAGGCAGCTACTCACCTACCACCAAACGGGTACGGAAGGAGGGCTCCGGTGGTTTGGACTCACTAACAGGTCTCCCTAACAACAACAATAACAACAATGTACCACCCATCTCTCCACTGCATCACCAAATGGACATTAAGCCCATACTTGGCGGGCCCAACACGTCTACCGGAAACAACACTACAAACAGCAACGGCAACCACGTAGGCCAAGCATCAGACGAGCTGGGGAAGAACGGTGGCAGCCATCTCCCAGACATGAAGCTGAATGGCTCGCTGGACCTGGAGGACAGCTTCAGCCTCCTCAAAGACCTGAAACAGGAGCCGCTGGATGACGGAGGTGGGATGGAGTCCTCTGATCCCCAGTCTCTGTCCAATCAGAACAAACTGTTCTCTGACATCAACCTCAATGACCAAGAGTGGCAGGAGCTGATCGATGAGCTGGCCAACACTGTGCCAGAGGACGACATGCACGACCTCTTCAATGAGGACTTTGAGGACAAGAAAGAGGCAGAGTTTGGCAGGCCGGCAAACAATCAGACTCCGGGCCCGCAGGAAGCAGCTGGGAATACGACGGCACCTGGAGTGGGGGCGGCGTCGGCAGCAGCCCTGCCTCCTCCTCCTCAGCCTCCACAGGGAGGCCCACAGGTTCCCATGGGCTCACCGCAGGTCAGTACTAAGAGGGTCGACCTGATATCCTATGGCTGGGGTGTTTAACCCCTATCTCTGTCCTAAAGTGTGACTAGCTCAGGTGATTAGGTCACATATTGATATATTTGTCTGGTGTTTTCTCTAAAGGCAGAATAATTGTACATTTGTTGGCGTGCAACTCACTTGGAGCACCAGTTCAAATGCCAGTTGGCTTTATAACTATAGGATTAGGTTGCAATAGGTCAACGTATCATAACAGCAACAATTTATCAACCAGTTTTTGATCCATTCCTGATGCAAGATAATGAGCATAAATTGGTGTTTAATTTCCTCATTGTTTAATGCATGAATAAAACTGGGAAACGTGCAGAGCAAGAAACAAACAAACATGAAACGCTTGCACCCTGTGTTGGGGTTATAGAATAAGTTTTCTCTGTCACTTTTTCTTGACAAATAATCCATCCAGTGCTTCTCCAGCTGTGTTGCTGGTTGCCAGAAATGGTGAGCGCAGGCTTTAGAATAAGTTTCTGTACAGGCAAGTTTGTACCAAACTTCATTCGAGAAGTAACACATTTTTACTTTGCTATTTGTGTACAGATAAAACAAACAAGAGACCTTGTGAATTATAAAGCTTTAGAGGTATTAAAAGGCCTAGTTTGGGACATGAAAGAGAACTAGGCTAGCTGTTTCCAGTCTTTATTCTAAGCTAGCAAACTATTCATTTAAGAGTTAATTTAAGAGTCTCACTGGATTTGTTTGGATTCCTCTCCTCAGGTCCGACCATCGTCGTCAGGCCCTCAGTTTGCCACCACTGCCAATGGAACGCCTCCCCAGCAACCTTTGCAGCAGTCTCCAGCCGTTGCCATGGCATCGGGATCCCCATTGCACAACTGTGTGGCGCGCTCCCCTCAGACCCCAACCCAGGCTCAGACACAAGCAGTCTCTAGGCCTGGGAATGGATACATGATGAACCCGGGCCCAGGGGTCAGTCAGGCGGGCACAGGGCCCGGAGCGGCTGGGGTTGCCCCAGGAGGTCAGCCTGTAGGGCCGGTGACGCCTGAACTTTCTCCAGCAGAGCAGCTAAAGGCAATGGCTCAGCAACGTGCTAAACTGCTGCAGCAGAAGCAGCAGCAGCAGCAGCAACAAGCAGCTAACTGGTCCCCTGCAGGCGCTCCAACCAGTCCCTATAACTCTGGTCCCTTTAACCAAGACAAACCCAACAGCCCAATGATGTACCCACCGCAAGCCTTTAATGCACCACAGGGCCCTCTAGTGGCTGGGATGGCCCCCAATAATGGGCCCAAAGCCCCCATGAACAACTACCTCCCTCACAACCACATGGGCATGATGGGCCAGCAGCAGCCAAACAGCATCAACCAGAACACCCTGTCCAAACAACAGCAGCAGCAGCAGCAGCAAACGGCAGCCATGTTGTCCTACAACAACACCAAACCGCTAAGTCACTTCAGCGGCAGCGGGGTTGATCACATGGGCCAGAGGATGACTCCACCCATGGGAGGGAACGGTCAGGTCAAGAACCCCATGATGCCTCCCTACATGGGTGGCGGGGGAGGCGGCGGCCAGGGAGCGGGGCCAGGGCAGACGCAGGGGCCAATCCCAGGACAGACAGCCCACCTGAGCGAGGAGCAGAAGAGGATGTTGCTGATGAAGCAGAAAGTGTTGAACCAGAACATGCCCTACAGCACCATGCAGCCTCACGGACAGGTAGGCAACTGTTTGATGCTCTCCCCTGCTGTTTTTCATCAGTGCGGCTTGGCTGGGTTGTTTGCATTGCAATGGTACAGTTTTGTGTAGTCCATGCTGTTGGTCCAGGAGGAAGTTTTCCTTCAACTGTAGTTTGTCTGCGGCTGGAACTCTGATTCCAGAGTCGTTCTTCAGATGAGAACAGAAAGCAGTCACTGAACACACAACACATGACCTTGGCAGGAGAGAGTAACACCCTGCACATCCTGCCTGTCGATCCTTGAGGAGTGATGTGAAGCGCTGGCTGTTCACTGGAGGTTTCCTGTAAAATATACAGATAACTTGGACTGGAAAATACATGCTACGGTTATTTAAACAGTTGACCGGGGCACATGACAGAACTTGGTTTGCTGTTCTTATAAAACCTTCTGGAGGTGCAGCCAGGGAAGGTAAAATGGCGGTAGTTGCCCCAGCAACCAGCCAGGGCTGGGAATAGGCATAGGAAAATGGCCTGTCGAGAGTGTATTGATGCCTCTGCAACACTAGCAGCACTGATAGCCTCCCCCCACTCCTCTTTCCCCAGACACACAAGCGCATGCACTCACACACCACGCCAAACACCAAAGCTAAACGGCTCCTTAGCTCATATCCCCAATCTGTCACAGCTGACTGATGGCTGAGATTGGACCACTAAGCCAAGCTAGCTGCTGTCATTACCGAAAGCCCACCTCGGGCAGTTTGTTTCCCAAAGCCCAGCAACCAGCACAGCCCACTCTGAACACTCCAGCGGTTCAGCCAGGTGTCAGGTGTCAGGTGTCCTTAATAATCCACCCGACGGACAGAGGACGTTAAGGAAGTGTGGGTGGACTACACCGTAACAAATAAACACCTACACAATTGAAACCTCACACTTGTGTGGTTCTTCTCATGGTGTTGCTCATTATCTCAGGGCCATTGTATTGTCATCAATAGAAAGTGTGTCTGCTGGTGTGCATGCTTGTTGATGATGCTGTCTCCTTCCCCCTTTTATCTCTCCGTCTCTCTCACTCTGCCTCCCTTGTGTTCATGATATTGCTACAGTCAGTCAGTCAGTCAGTCAGTCAGTCACCCCCCCCCCCCCCTGCTCCTCCTCTTTCCTCCCCCTCTCCTCCCTCTCTTTCTCCCTCTGCCAGAGAAACTCAGCACCAATAAAGGAGCAGATTTATTAATATGGGGCCTTTGTGGGTGCTGCCTGGAGGGCTGTGTGTTTGTGTGCGTAAGTGAGCGAGCGCGAGTCAGTGCACATGCATGTTTGTGTGTGTTTCATAGATTTGGGGAGGGGGGCGGTTTAGGGTGGAGAGATTTATTTGAGTGAACAGGGGAGAATTGGAGACCGAGAGGAGAGAGGAGAGGGATGTGCGGAGAAGGAAAAAGGAGAAAGGCAAATGAAGAAAGGGAGAGATTTATTGTCGAGTGAGGATGTGGCATATTAAAAAGAAAGTCAAGGGCCTGGAAAGAGAGACACAAGTGAGCAGTGCAGCATGCGAATGCAGAGTGTCTGAAATATTTGTAATATTTTTGGTAAATAGTCATACAGGCCTTAAATAACATTAGCAAATCCATGCCCTTCAAACAAAAAACAGATAGTAAACAGTATTTATTATATAATTATCGCTAATAGATGCATTTAAAGCTAGCATATGGCCTGACTAACCCATGGCAGTATTAGCAACCCTTTCTTTCATCACAGCTTATTGTTCATGTGTTCTGTCAGCTAGCACACACAGATCTCATGATTCAATAACAGTTCCTTGATTGCGTTAGCAAGCCTGTTAGCCTGTTGGTTTCTGTGTATCATCAGAAAGTGTGGCGCGTTCAAGAACACCTTTTATCATTTCACATTTTCTTTTCTCTAACAGTTTATGTGTCCATGTTGTTCAGTTTGAAGACAGAGCCTTGGTTGGACTGTTCAGGTAAACCAATGTCTGCTAAAGCTGCTCACCTGGTTAAGAAAAGGTGTGTATGTAAGTTTCTTGTTGTGGAGCGTGTTTATATGTCGATATCCCATTAGCCACCTCTGCTAATGGTGTTTGTGTTTGGGTGATATTAGCTGTGTTTAGATCAGTTTTCTTTGTCTGCATTAGAGTGTGTGTACATCAGCTTTTGCCTTTGTGTGTGTGTCGTCTCAGAGGTGGTGCTTAAACATGGTGGTGCTGTCTCTGCTCTGTCCTCTCTCCCTCTTTCTGTTTCTGTGTGTGTGTGTGTGTGTGTGTGTGTGTAGGCTAATCCAGTTAGCAGCTGCTCGGGGAAACTTCAGCCTCGCTCCTCAAAAGCTCGTTAGTCAAGCTTTAATTGTTGCTCCCTCGCTTTGCATATCGCCATGACGCTAATTTATGCCCGTTGTCGCGGTTACCGTCGCCACAGTGGTGGATGTCTCAGTGGAAGCAGCAAGTGGGGGGAGCGGAGGCGCGTGCATGAGTCTGTGGAAGATGTTTGTGTGATTGTCTGCGTGTGACGGATGATACGGTTTCCTCCCTGCGTGTGTGTGTGTGTGTGTGACGTGAGACAGAATGATTGTGAGACGGATGTGGCTTGTTGCACAAGTGTGCGTGCAGCTGTGTGAAGCTAGCAGCGCGTGGGCGGGTCTCTGGGGTTATCTGAGTGATGATTGGATGAGAATGGATTGACAGGTGTATGCCTCAGAGGAGGGCTTCTGGTGTCATCCTGATAAATTGGAGCGGGAGGTTTGACTTTGTGTGTGTGTGTGTGTGTGTGTGTGTGTGTGTGTGCGCGTGTGTGTGTGTGTGCGTGTGTGTGTGTGTGCGTGTAGGAGATCAGAGTGTCACACAGAGATTTCAGTGCAATAAGAAGCCCATGCCAGTGCTAATGGCCCTGTGAGTCACGACACCAGCCTCCACACACGTGTACATACGTACGTACGCACGCACGCATGCACACATACACACACACAACAAATAAACAGGCTTTGAAAACACCCACAGGCATGCACGTTCTCTGTCAAAGCCCCTCCTGCTTTCTACCTTCTCCACCCCTCTCTTTCCAGAGGTAAAGCTTCTCTCAATATCCCCTCTGCCCTCTTTTTCATCCCTTTCACCATCCTCGTCTCCTGAGAACCCTGACCTCCACAAGGTCTCAGGGGCGGGAGACTTAAAACACACACACACACACACACACACACACACAGAGCCAGTTTCCCATACGGTGTCTTGCACGTGCTGAACTAGAACCTGACCAATACATCGGCTGGACAGATAAAATTGGCTGATTTTAGCTTAGAAAAGATATATGGTATCAGTACGGTGTATAATGCAGTCCAGTGTTTCCTGAAGCGTGTATATCATGAACACAACTGAGTAAATGATAGTTGTCTGAAATGAAATTAAAACTACTGATGAAAAAGGTCATTCTGTAATGATTATTTGTCCGAATCCAAAAATCAATTTTCCATGTTTTCTACATGTCCAGCTAAAATGTAAGTTAGGTTTACGTGTGAATTAAACAAAATAAATCCCTTTAACTAGCTGACATACAAAATGTCAGAAACTAGCGAGTTGTACTGAAGGTAACAATAATCGTGACACCAAACTACCCGAGGACTAACACGAGGATTTGACACAATAAACGGAAACATCTTGGATTAATCTGAGGACGCTTGCTGCCTTTTGAAGATGTACAGTAACGTTACCATGACAACTAACCCAAAGTTGCCTGTTAGCTTATCACTCAGTAAGGCAGCGGAGACACCATAATTGTATTCTACAGCGTAGTTCAGGATTAAGGGGTGGGTTGCATTCAGACTTACCTTCAGAAAATAGAGTTTCCATTGGTACTTGATATTTTGAAAAAGTGGCTGCCCTATTACATGAAGGATGAATTTATTAAGATGAATTAGTCATTGGTGACGGGTCATTTTCATTTTCATAATACAGGCTTGTCCGCCCCCCACACTACTTGAGTTTAGGATTATTATAGTTCAGTCCAGTTAATTATAGTTCTGATTTGTTTTTCAGCTTTATAGGCCGCATTTTATTTTCCTCATCAAAACTTTGACATCTTTTTGGAGTATTTGTTAGATACAGTTAGATTATGATATAATTTCCTCTTTGGTTTACTGTTTAAAATGTATTGATATAGTTGCTGCTATATTTATGACAAATCTATATTTAATAC